>VZRN01004554.1:74951-229587 GCA_013397935.1 Dasyornis broadbenti | reverse complement strand
AATGCGCGGGGTGGGGGGGGGGGAGGGGGGGAAGGAAGAAAAAAAGCCAACCAGGTGTGTCCACCTTTGATGTTTGGCAACATTTTAAAGAATGGGAAGCAGCATCTTTTATTGGTAAATGTTAGGCAACATTATTAACAGGTACTGCTACCAGCCCCACCTGTAATAACCCAGATAGTTTCTCTTTATTAACTAATCTATGATTTACAGATTTATTTGAAGCTTAGAATAGTGTACCACATTCTCAGAAAGCTCTATAGTATAGTTGGTTTGACTTTTAATAAGGGGGAAAAAAATCCCTTAAAACAGATCATTAAAATTTAATGAGGACATTTTTAAAACCCTATAATGGTTCAATTTACACTGGAAGTCAAAAATAGTTAATGGTGTTGTTATGTCTGTGTGGTAACATCCTCACTATACAGTAATCGTTTTCATTTGAAATTAAGCCAGTAAAACATCATGGGCAATGCATTCCCAGAACCAAAGTTTTTAGTCCTCCAACTTCAGGTCATTTCACTGAAAGAAAAAAATGTTTCAGATAAATTAAAATGTCAGGGCTCACTTTTATTGTACTCTAGCTGTTAATATTCTGTGCATTATTAAGAAGATTGGTTATCAGCAGAGTGTCTGTTCTTTCCTGATCGGGATATGGAAAAAAAAACCTCTTTTTTTTTTTTTTTCCTTGTTTGAATGGGAAACATTCCCCAAACCCACAGGGTGCACTTAATATGCCACTTTTAGTTGCAGCAGAAATACTTGAATTTTAGCTGTAGGTGTTTTTGGATGAAGCCTTGACCTAACAACCAACATTAATGATCCAAAGATAGAGCTGAGCTGAACTTTCCAGTTGGCCTTCTTTGGCCCATTTTAAGCTTTCCCTGGAGATGGTTTACTTGGTTACTAGGTTAAGTATGTGAAGAAAGCTTGTTGCTGTCTTGTGCTTGACTCCTTTCTATCTTCCTTTCAAAATCCACATGACTTCTGCAGTAAGAGCAATTTTGTGTTTCCTCAGGAGTATGAGGAGCATTGAGTTTGCAAGGTAGGTGAACGACATTGGTGTTTCCTTGTCCCCCATTCCCAGTCAGCTTGGCAGTGACTGGGATGAGTTGGCTTACTCTAACTTTGGTCTTAATAACAAGCTCTGAGCTTTTTAGAAGCTGCTATTTTTTAGTGCAAGTTGTGCATTGTTATTTCTTGATCTGCAAATGGGTTAGATTTTTTGGTTTTTTTTTTTTTAATATCAAATGGTTTTCCCTCTTCCAAGAGCACTTCACACAGTAAATTGCATTAGTAAATCCTGAATTCCTACTTCTACTTTAATCTCTGTCAAGTGAGATGTTACTCTACACAGTAACAGTTTATCAAGGCAACCCTAATGCTCTAATACAAGGCACACATGTTGCTTTTGACATAATGAAAAGTTGGTACAAATCATAGGATCTTGCTGCACTGTGCTTTATTTTACAAGAAAAAGTAATGCTTTGTGTTGCTAATGCAGTATATTTCTTATGCAATACAGGCACATTTCCCCCTTCCTATTAATTTATTATGCTGCATTTATTTCCAGACCAACATTACTTTTCCATGTCTGGTGGGAATTTCTCTCTTCGTCTGAGGTGTTTTAAATTCAACAAGCATAAGGTTTTTAATATATCATGTTCATTTTAAAGGGGAAATAATTGACAAGGGAAAAATGTTTTGTACAGTCTTTTCATTTTATTGCCACTAATATTACTGATATCCAAGGTAGATACATACTAAAACCACTACAGGTTTAAAACTGTTCATCTGCCAAACTACAAGCAGATCTTGGAATATTGGAAATGTGTCAGAAGGCATGAGACAGAATGGTCTTCCCCACTGCTTTGAGGTGTGCATGTTCCATGTTTATTTAATGTTTTATTTCAGCCCATAACACCTAGTGACTCACATGCCCTATCCATGGCATGCACCACTGGAATGTGTTTTTCTGCGTTGATAGTACTGGTAGCAGAAGTGATACTGGTTTGCAAGGAGGAGACTGCCATAGAGCAGAGCTCTGCTGTGTTCTTCTTTCTGGGAATGCCAAGGTAGAGCACCAAGGATCTTCCCTTCCAAAAACCTTTTCCAGGCTAACTAGTGCCTCATCTCTAGGAGAATATCCTTTTTTTTCCTATTTTTTTACTTCCCCCCACCCCTTTTTTTTAAAGTATTTTAAGAACAGGTAGTAGCAATTTAGAACTGGTGTTGGTTTTGGTGGTTTGTGCAAGTTCTTATGGTCTGAGCACCCTTAATGCAGAACTTTAATATCATGTACAGCATTTTAACGGCATCTTTAAAATATGGGTGCTATTTTAGAAAATGTGTTATTTGATACAGGTAGCCATAAAAGGTAAGGACATGTGTGAAGTGCTCAAGCCCCAAGAGGACTGTAGGGCTGTGAGTTCCCTCATTGCCCCATTGGAAAACCTGAGGAGTGACGATGCTGAAAACCAACTGCAGGAACAGGTTTGGAGTGAAAGCTTCTTCAAGTAATGTGACTTTTGGCTTTGGTGGAACTTCATGTACTGTGTCTCACATCTGTGCACAGGGAGGCGGAGGCCAGCAGAAGAGAAAGAGGCTCTGTGCCTGCCCAGAGTTACACAGTACACCTGTGATATGACAGCCACAACTTGGCTCTAAAAGCGACCTCAGGAGACATTAAAATGCCATTTAACACATTACAAATAAAACCAGGAAGCATAATAAAGAGTTTTCACCTGGCCTGCCCAGTGCCAGTTTTCAGTCTCAAGTTTGATAGAATGGTGGAATTGGTGCACAACTGTCCATTCCTTGTAATTATGTAAATTAGACTTTCCTTAAAGAAGGCCTTTTCGTTGCTGGTATTCATAAGGTCACATCTAAAGAAAGGCAGTATAAAACCAACAAGCACATGTATAAAAGTACAGCTGGCAAAAGAAGAAGTTTGAGTAAAAAGTCCATCCAAACTGAAAGTAAATTAGTCATCATTCTTACCACAATAATTTTGGAGTGATTACATAAAATAGTGTTAAATAATAGCAGAATCATGCTCATTTGACATTTACCTTTAGAATACACTAAAGTCAAGACAAACACAACTCAGTTCCCTTGGTTTAATTTATTCATGAGATTTGGGAACAAATTGTGTCATGAAATTGTATGCTGATGATAGGCAATTAGTTGCGCTGATTTGTAGCAGTCTGATCATTTAAATACAATGTATCATAAATATTTCAAGTCAGGGGAAAAAAAATTGGAATTCTGAAATCATTATCTTAAAAATGTCTTGAATAGTTGTTTATGTTCTGGAGCTGCTTGCAAAACAGTTGACTCCTAACCAAGCTGATAGTTTTACTAGAAGTATCTTAATGTGATCCTTTTTGCCCAGATACAGGCTTTCACTGGGATACTGGTTCATATAAAGCCTCTTTCAGTGATACAGTCTGATATGGTGATACAGTGATGCAGTTTGTCACTGCAAACTCTGTCTGTTTAGGTTTTGGAAAGTACTGCTGGAGCTTGCAGTGTTACTACACTTTCTTGGAAGGAAAAATCACGCACACTTCTCTATTTCATGAAGGCAGATAAAAGCTGGAAAATAAAACTGCCTGTAAGGAAGGACAAAATGGTGGTGCTCGGGATGAAAGCTAGGATCTAGAATCCCACCCAGAACCAATTCCCCAGCAGCTAAAAGGAGCACTGTCTGACAGAGAAAAGCAAATTTATACTCAGGGGTACCACAGTTGATGGTAATAACACTGCATCCTCCTGTTGTTGGGATGTGAGAGATGCCCCCCAAGATAGGGGATCTCCCAATACAAGATGGGGAATAAGACCCCAATTTATAGGGGAATGCTGAGCTCTAATCACCTGCTCTCAGGCCAAAGTGAGCCACCAGCTGCCACTGTGCGTGATTCTGTCTGTGAAAAGAGCCTGAAATTCTGTAGCCTGAGTGGGTCACAAAACAAAAACATGCATAAAAAGTAGAAAGCAGTTGTATTAGATGCTGATGGTTTGTTTTCTTACAGAGTAAAGAGAGATGTGGGAAGGATATGCTCAGTAGACAAGTCTGACTTGAGAATTGTCCTTAACACCAATTAGACTTCTACTCTTGAAACTAAAAGAGGCTGGTTCTGCAGGATCCCATTTACTGGTTTATGAATATTCTGCATTTCTGCAGAATTAGTAATTTTGTATTGGGCACAGAGAGCCAGCTTAGCCTGCCTATTTGGTTAGGGAAGAAGACAGTAAATGCAGGTTCCCTGTGTTACCTCCCAGCACAAATAGGCCTGTAAGCCTACCGCTGCTAAAATAATCTTTTTACAGTTAATAAAACTGGTCGCTAGTGATGCAGATTAAATTGAGAACATCCCTGCAGTTGTTTCTAATCAGCAGAAGACCCAAGTGATCTTAAGCTTTACTTCCGACTGCTTACCTGCATGGTGGCAAAGCACACAGCTGGACTGTGGCCTTAACTTACACAGGCATCTGATCAACCACGTATGGTAGACCTTTCTTCCAGATTTCACCCTGAAACCTAAAAATTAAAACATAGATGCATTTTTATTAATGTCTCCAATCCTTTGGTTGTAATGTTTTTAAAGATGACCCATGTAATATTTTCACACCCAAATTGTCTCCTCTTCTGTTTTGTGACAACACAGATGCCTTGAAGCAAGCCTGCTCCTTCTGTCTTGTGTTACAGAGAAAAACAGGAGTGCAAAGATTTGTACTCCAGAGCTGTGTATGGGGACTGTTGAAGTAGCATCTGAGGTGTTACTGAAATTTTAATAGCAGCAGGTGCCCAGTCTTTAACAAAAACATCCTTTTCTGTTAGAGGTTTGTTAGGCATCAAAGCCTGAGAGGTGTCTGCAAATATAAAGTACCAGGTTTTTTACAGTAGATTTTTTTTTGCTTATAGTTGCTGGAACTTCATTTTTTCTTCACTTTTGGTAGAGCCATAAATCCCCATAGTTAGAGGAGAAAAAACACAACAACAAAGACTGAATTTCAGTTGGTGAAAAGAAAATACAAGAGGGGGGCAAATAAGGATATTTGAATTTTTAACAAAAATACTTAAAGTAAAACAATAAAATTACTTGGTTCCATTAGAATTTTCAATATATCAAGTTCTTTGCATGTACACACAGCAGGAATTAATTGGAAGTAGCTACAATAATATTCAGAATAAACTTGCCAAGTTGTCTATTCAACAGAATTTGAATTAAAACAGAACAAGGAAAGGGCCTAAGAGAGCAGGCCTACTCACAGAAACAAGAAAGATTTATACCTTGAGCAGATTGGATTTGTTATTCAGTGGCTCCTATTACTGTGATGTTTGTTGCTTTATTTAGATGAACAGTTTGGCTCTGGCTGCCTTTGTTCCCGCTGGCCAGAAGACTTGGCACGTTTCATGTCGTGCACGGTGCGGTTTGAGAGGGAGACCTGCAAAGGGACATCCACCCAAGGCGAGCTGGCAGACAATAGCAGAACATCCTTTCCTTTGGAAGCGACCCATCAGGAAAGCATCGGTCCAGCCTCTCTGTATGTAGCTGAATGCAGATGAGAGGCGTGATTAACACTAATGAGTGACCAGGGATTTATTGTTTACTTAGAGATAAGGCATGAGCTTCCTTCGTTGGCACTTTCTGCCAAATCGTTTGATCCTAGTTCATTATGTCTTTTATTATTTGTTGTTGCTCATTTTGATAGTGGTAGTTGTTGTTGCTTTAAGTGATTTCTTTCACCAAAATCTTTTCTTCACTTGTGCTCATTTTATTTTATTTTTATTTTATTGTAAATTGTCTGAGCTGTTTGTCATTTGGGCCACAGTACTCTGGAGGTCCTTTACGTGCATCACGTGTTCTGCATCCAACAGAGCTTTTTCTGTTCAGTTCTTGCCCTCCTCCCCAAAGCTGAAATAAATCAAAGTAGGTTGAGACTCAGTCGCAATAAATCAAGACCTGTCCAAAACTGGAGCCTGCCCAGTCAAAATGTCATAGCTTGGCTTTCACTGAGGATTAATTAAAGGCCTGATATAAAGCCCAGATGTGCTTCAGGAGAGTAGCAAACTGCCTGGTGGTGGCTGTGCTAAAAACCAAGTCTCCCCATGAATCTGCCCACCCAAGAACATGGAGGAGGATAAGGCTGAGGAAAAGGGAAGAGGGGAGGGGAGGAAAGGAGTAAACTGAATCAAGCATGATTTTATAGCATCTATGTTGGCAGAAAACAAGACGAGCTCTATGCTAGAGCACCTCTGAAAAAAATACAAAGCCTGCATGTGTATATCTCTAACACCCTCAGAAAACATAATTGTTAAAATGTTCAGCATTAATCGGGAGTGGGATGAAATGAAACTAACACAATGAGTGAACTTTTGCACTTTTTATGGTCAAATACATATATGTATGTGGCCTGTCCAGTGACTGGGCTTGCTCAGTGCCTATTTTACATTAAATTCCTGAAAGTCATATTGACTAAAACAGTTTAGCTGAAGATTCCTGCAGCTCTGATAGTGACAGATATAGAAATGTGCATGTTTCTAAATTCAGTATATTTAAATATAAATATATAAAATACACTTAAATTACATGCTGCTTGCGTTGTGGGCTTTGTAAAGCTCCAACTTTGGTTCCGGAGGTACAGTGGTTTAATTGAACAGTGTACGTGGAATGACCCCTTTTTAAAAAGACAGGCACTTAAAGAGCGTTGCAGCTCAGTTGTGGGACACAATATATGGTTATTCTCACTCTCTTTTGCAGGCATAGAAATACAATTTCCTGGGGGAAAAAAAATTAAAATAATAGTACCTCATTGTTTGTACTGAATTAAATGATTTCCTGAATAAGATTAGTCCAACATTTAATGTCATAATTAGTTTCATTTTCGTTGAATTTGCTGCATCTAAGTAATGAGTACATACACATGCTTTGATGAGATGCAGTATTGAATTTTTATAGACCTGGGCAAGTGGTTCTGGGATGGCAGGAGAGATCTGCCAAGCAGTGCTGCCCTATGCTCTTCAGTCTGATGTAGTGAGTGACTGTTTCTGCAGCAGTCAGTTTTGATGCCCTGGATATTCCTAGGCATGGGATGTTCCTATGCATGTGTATATGATAGACTTGTGTATTCATTTACTTATGTATCTTACAGACATGACATCTTTTCTAGTCTCGCCTCTGCTCAGATTAAATGAGTGTCACCTTGCAAAACAGGCAGAAAAGCAGGAGATAAGGAGTTGGACAAGAGGCATAGATTAGTGTCTTATTTCTGCAGAATGTGAGCCAAGAGTGTATCAATTCCTTGTTAAGGCCCTAAGAAGGTCTGATGAAAGCCAGGGCTTGGGGGAAGTTTGGTGTCAGGCTTCCCAGTCCTGCTGCCTCTGTGGCTTGTCCTTTCTGCACGTGGTAGATGCGTGTTCGTGTCACTTTGGCAAAGAAGAACCGCGGCAAGCCTTGGCCGTGACACATGTCAGATGCTCAGCGAGTTACAGGTTTTGCTTGTCAGCTGTCTCTCCTCCAGTGCAGAGAGGAAAAACCTACTGAACCTGGTACTTTCCTCTGCTGAGTCATTGTGCCTCAGAGAAACTTGCCGTGCTGGTTGGGTACACACTCCTCCATAGGTCACCAAAGGACAGATTATGCTATGTTGCCTCATGCATGGTCCTGCCTCTAAAGGAGCCGTCAGCATTATTTAATCCACCTTCAGTCTTCCTGCTCATTTCCCAAGTCTTTGCTGCAGTCCCTTCGTGTTTTCCGTGGTCTTGATTCTCATGTGCTGTCCATTTGGTTCATCAGGCTTCACCTACGCAGTCCTCTTCATACCCTACTTCCAGTAGTAGTTCCATTGTCATTCTGGCCTCTTCCATGCTCCCAGATGATGTGTTCACCACACCTGTTTTAGACGGTAGACCCTTCGTGGATGTCACCATTATTGCTGCAATTATTGCCACTAATTGCAGCTACTAAAGTGTAAATAGGCCAGGAGGCTTCATTGGTGGTTCGCTGAGGAGAAGGTGCCTGTCAATTTGCAGTGGTTGTTAGTTTCAGGGAGCAGCAGGGATGGGGCTGCACCATGAGGGTGACAGGCTTTGTGCTGACGGTGACCCCAGCACAGGCAGTGCTCTCCTCAACCAGGGCACAGCCCTGCAGGATCCGAGCTGGATGGGCAGAGATAGGTGAGGGTAATGAGGTCTCATCAGCAGCCCCAGCCAAGGCAAGGTGATGAATCAAGTTTGGAGTTCATCCAGGGTTCCAGTCAGGAGCAATAGAAGGGACTGGAGACCATCCAGGAAAGATAGTGAATGAGCCACTGTATGAGAGGACAGGACTGGGCCAAGGTATGCCTACAGCACAACTCAGGCAAGATTTGGGTGTCTGGGTTGAAATGGAGCCTCTGGACTCATGGGCACAGTAAGCCCTGACAGTATGCTGTCAGAGCAAGAAGGGAGAAGGGAAAACTTCTTATGGAGGACTTGTACAGTGAAGGAAGTGAAGGAACCACCACCACAATACATTTGCTTTAGTGAAACGATAATAAAAAGTAACTGGAGGTAGAACGGGAAAGGTCTGGAGTTTCATTTTAATTAAAGTAGGGGATCGATCCAATTAACACCAAAATACAGTGTTTCTGTGCCCCAGCATATTGGGCTGTAGAGAGAAGCCCTGTGCATGCGTTCCCTCTGGAGACAGGCAGTCAGTGTGCCTTGCAGGGCTGCTTGCCTCTGGGAACAATAGCTGGCTTTCAGGCAGCCAGTCTGCCCTCGGTACTCCAGCTCCCTTCTGCTCTCAGAGGCTGCTGTAAAGTCATGTTTGGGAATGCATTACTGTGTGTGGGAAAGCCTGGACCAGAGAGCACTGGAGGAGAGAAACTTAGCTTACACGGGAGCTAGGTTTTGTGAGACCCATCCTGCAGAGCTGTACAAGAAGCTCTGCTGTGGTCTTTCCTCATGGCTGTATCATTTTCAGTCTGTAATTTCCTATAAAAATTTCACTGTGGGTTTAAATTTAGCAAAGCCCATCAAAGTCTGGGAACTTCTTAGGATTCTTGTTTGTAACGAATTTTAACAAAGTTCAGCCTTTGAGCCAGGGTTAGAAAACACTGAGAAAGCTGTGCTAAATTTAAATATCTGCTTTAGTTTTAAATGTGTTTGCAAGCTGTTACTTCTGAATGTAAGGTATGCCTTTATTCTGTGTGTGTGTAAAGGAAAGGGGGGGGGAAAAAGATTTAAAAGGCTAAATGGTTAAAATTTGACAATTAGCTACTGTACATGCTCAGGAGCTTCCCCAGCTTTCCCCTCAACTCATGTTTTCTTTATCTCCTGGGTGGTCCCCACCATCCCTGTCCATTCTTCTGAGATCCCATCCCCCCTTTTCCTCATCTTCGCCCTCCCTGTAAAGGAGGCCCTCTCGTCGCAGTCACCATCCTTCCTGCTGGGAAGGCTGAGACCCCTTTGGGAGGCAGCCAGGGATGTTCTTTATTTCATACTTGCAGAACCAAAGAGAGACGAGCAGTACAGAAGATAAGACAGCTTTCTAGTGTGAGAAGTAATGCTGAATCTTGAACCTCCCAGAGCTGGGCCCAGATGAACAGTACAAGGAGTGTATGTTCAGGTTGTCAGGGATGCTGTGGGGTTTGTCCCTAGCACTTTTGGAAATAAATATTTTCCTCCTTCCTTTGAGAACTGGGAATTCAGCTGATGCAAGTCAATCCCATTCAAAGCAGTAGAATTAGGCTAATATATGATGGATGAACAGCTCTCTAGAGTAAGGCAGATACAGAATCGTTAACCTATAGGTGGACAGTTTTCCATATCCTGTTTGGATGGTAGAAAGCTTATTAGCCTGGATGGTGTGTCTCTGTGAGGCAGACAGACAAACAAGGAAGCTGTGTGTACTGTGCAGCAAGTCTGTCTTCGTGATGGGACTCTGAAAGCAACTGGAGCTTTACATCAAGCTGTATCTGCTCAAGAGATCTGCCTCACTTAAATCAGGGTAATCACAGTAGTTCAGTACTTCTTCCCACCTCCCCTGCGGCCTGGAGGTGGTTAGGTCTGTGTAAATACATGGTAGCAGACCTTGTCCTGGGCATACCCAGGCCAAACATCTTGGGAGATGCATTATTGATTTCTGCCTTCTCTTACAGCGACTGGGGAAGAATTTTGCAGAATTTTCTGGAAGCAGAAACAATTTCACCTCATTCTCTCATCAGGGTCTCGGTGACATTGTGCCCAGCAGTTCCCGTTGACTTGAAAATCCATGGGAAGTCTTTGCCTGAGGGGTTATTTTTGCCAGTAAGGATAGTAATAATGTGATTTTGGGAAGGTGTAAGTAGTGCCTACAGTATGGAAATTGCTTGGTGTAGTAACTTACATTCATCTTGAAACCACAGTATGTGTGTGTGTGTGTCTGCTCCATCAGGTCAGCAAGAGTGTTTAAAGGCTATTTTTTATCTTTGCTTCAGACTTTACTGTGTACAACTCACAAAATCATGAGCATCCTAAACATATGCATGATGGGACCTTAACTTGAATATGTACATATTAAAAAAAAATTACTTGAAGTGAAAATGTCTCACGATACTATTTCACCATCTTCTTGCCATAGAACACAATCGTGTTGGTGTAAAATGCTTCTAACTGTAGTAATTAAAGAATTAATGGCTTACAGGACTTCAGTGTAATGTGATTCACTTGGCCTGTGGTGTCTCTGAACTTTTCACTGTGTAAGATATTATACTGTATTTGCTTAATGCAATTATGGAATAATCCTTGGTCCAGTTTCCTGGAACAATACAAACAGCCTTTTCTTCTCTCCATGTGTTCCTGCTTTACAGCCTAACTTGGAAGGGAGCTGTGTTTGTGAACTTTTGTTTCACTTCACACTGGGGTCCAATTCCAGCATATTTCTTATTTGATTTTTGTTTTGAAAATGTTTGTGCTCCATTGTCAGCCCAATGTACATTTTGTTGAAATCTCATCCCAGAGTTTTATCTAACTGGATAAAGATTAAAAGAAATATTAATTTCATTATATAAAAGTATTAATGGTGTTGTATTTGTTTTCCCCATTTTACTTTTAAACTCTTTGTGCAAGTAGTGGATTTCATCTTATCTTCAGTCTCAAGTCGCTTACATTTTTGTTAGCGTTTGGGCAAAACCAAAATCCTGCATCTGACTAGCCCTGTTTTCAAAGCAGATCAGGCTGGAGCAACTTTTTGTATTTAGTTCCTAGGTCCTATTTAAGAAGACTGGGTTAAATTTCTATCCAACATGTTAGGATACTACTCTGGGTCTAGCCCCTCATTATTCTCTCTTCCTTTCCAATGTCTTGAACTGTGTAAGAGAGGGTGAAGGGGTTTGCCTGAAGATATTTTTTGAACATGAATTTGAACTGAAATATATTTTAAAGTTTGGTTTTTTTTTTTTTTTTTTTAAATATTTGAAAAGTACTGCTTCTATTAAAGTTCAAGGACTTTTCTAATATTTTTATGGTCTGGATATATTTTGAAAAAACAAAGCAATTGGAAAATATTGGATGTGCTGTAACCACCATCTGCCCCGCCTTAAAAAACGTGCGTCGTTCCATACACACATTTTAAATGATCCATCATATATCATCACTTACTACAGTACTTCATTCATGTAGGTGTTAGTTTTTGTGTGCAAAAGGTCAAATCTTTTCAAACTTAATTCTGAATGCCTGTGTTTTATAACAACCTTGCTTTCCTTTGAAGTTGGAATATATATTTTTAATATAATTCATCATTAGCTGGAGGGAAGAGAGAAAAAATATCACGTTCCTGCTTCAAATCAAGTTGACTGAGGTCTTTTGGTTGATCTTATTTCTAACATCAGAATTTCATAGTAAGTACAATATGTGTTAAATGCTTTAGAAGTGAGGTTACTCCACAGCTCTAGAACACTTCTGTCCTTAAAAAGAAGAGAATTTTAAAAGTCAAAGTTGGGAAGGATGGAAAAAAGTAGTTAATTATTTGTTCTATATGCCATGTTTTAAAAAATTAGTATAAGCTTGAAGTTAGCTCAGGCATTGCTTGAGCTAATTCTTTACAAATCCATTTAAAATGCACACTAGGCTTGGAACACTTTTTTAGGGCCAAAGAGTATCAGTGTAAAATTAGAAAACAGTATCTTTTGAGTTTTTTTCCCTGGACTTCTGGGAGCTGAGTGGGTGGTGAGGAGTCCCTTCCTTGTAATAATGTTTCTACTAAGAGAAATTTAGCAACAGTTTAGAGAGGGTAGCTCAGATGGAAAAAGAGGAGCATGTCAGTGCATTTCATTTGATTGTAATGTGTTTCATTTTTAAAAAAAATCCTTTCAAAAGAGAGAAGTGATGAAAATTATCACCAGTGAAATAGTGAAACGTAGAGATTAGAAAAATATACAAGTAGATCTGTTAACTTTGTTTAAATTTAGTAACTTGGCTTTTAAAATTTTTTTCAGAAATTTTACACGGTGTTGCTGTTCATATCATTATAATTAGGAGTCCCTTGGTACTTCCATTACCAGAGAATGTTTTCTTGCATTTTTAACCTAACACAGAAAATAGGAGGGGGAAAAAAAAAAAAAAGAAAGAACAAAAAACCCCCAATCAAACAAAAAACCACAAACAAACAAACAAACCCAAAAAACAACACTCATTTTTTGACAAGTCAGGGTCCTTGGCTGTGCCCAGAATTTGCCCCATTGTGTCATAAGGAAGGGATAACAGCATCTTTCTGTTTGCAGTGATACTTTCAGGCTGGCTACAGTCTGCACCAAGCTGCTTTAGGCCCCTGGACTCATTTCCAGTAGCCAGGTGATAATAGGTATCAGGTATGGACTATCTCTCCTTCCTTCCCTCCCTCCAGACTCTGTGTCTCTTCCAGAAGCTGGGGAGGACAGCGATGCTGCTCAGAGGTCTCTGTGATTGCAGGAAATTCTCCTTGCTGTGTTTTAGATCTGTTCAGCAGTTTTTCTGTCTGGTTTGCTGTGCTGTGGAAGTTGACCCTCTACATGCTTGTTGTGTAGTGGTTGAGTTTTTTATTTATTTTGAGGTTTTTTTAATAAACTGATAGAAAGTAGTTAGAATGAAATACTGATTTACCATTGGAAAGAAGATCTGGCAGTCAGCTCAGCCACCAAGCCGCCAGATAGGGGTTCCTTGCTGGATAAAACCTACTGGCTCAAGTATTCTGTCTAGGAAAGCAGTGTAGCCCTTTCCAAAAACCAGAAAGGTGGGCCAGACCAAACATTTCTGCTGTTCTTTGGGCCATGCACGCATTGATTGGCCTGCATATGGAGGTTCCAGTTTTGGACAAATTTGTTTTTGGCCCAAGTTAGTATGAATTCAATTTCTTTTGACTGGATTTTACTCAGGGAGAGAAAATTTGAAATTCACAGAATGAAAACATAGGGAAACTGCAGTAGTAGTTACTGCAAGCTCCCAATGCAAATACAGTCCTGCACTGAGATTTCAGTCCCACAGCCCTCACAACACAAGATCTACGCTGAAAGCCTGTTGGGAAGAAATATGCAGTGGGTCCATTTGGGCATTTAAATGCCCTGACTAGGGATTCACTTAGGATGCTATAGCCACAAAATCTGGAGCATCACACAGAACTGTCCTGGGGACAAGCTTTCTTCTCAGCTGCACCCTTCTCATCTCAGAACGGGGATCTGTACTCTTCAGAACACGAAGGAAAATGCCTGGCAGCCTCTTCCTAGACGTGTTCTTTGGAGTGCTTGGTATAGAAGAGTTTCTATCAGAGGGTCCTTAAATACACAAACTTCAAAACTGAATTTTAGATAGGGAGAGGCGTAAAGTTTAGAAGCATTCATTGCCACTGTCAGGCAGGTAACAGTCCTTCTTCCCCACAGTTAAAACTTAAGCAATAACTCAACGTACAAGTGATACATTTCCATCGAGAAACAAAATAAAAATAAGACATTTTAAGTTTTGACCATTCTTAACTGCAATGTGTTTTGCATGCATAGTATCACCCAATTTATTTGATTAAATTATGATTCCAGATTACAGCCTGCAGCAACACCTATAGCGTATCCATTCCATACTTAAGGCATTTTGATATCTGATGTGGTGCCAACTTGCAGGGAGTTTGCCAAGCTGCTGATATGGCTCATGCTGCCTTCAACTCGCTCAGTCCCAGTGCCCTCAACAAATTTTCAGCTAGTATATCAGGAAATATATCACTACACAGACATATAAATTATGTTTTTATTTCCAGATATACTGTATTGAGGTACCCAGGTATCTATACTGAGACTGGCTTTGTAGAAACAGACTGTCCTGTGGCTAGACCTTGGGTTGGGAGGATGATGAATAATACCGAGGTAAAGATTACTGTGGGGTGATGGAAAATCTGATTTCTCCCATCATCAAGTTCATAATATTATGACTCATAGTTGGAAGGGGCGGGGGTGGGGAGGAGGATGAGGAAGGTGGCACCTCTTGGCAAGAAGAGAGGAGAAACAGGCAAACCATCGCCCCACCCTAAAAAGCTCTCACACTTGGGGGAAAAAATGCCACAAAATATTAGTTTTTCCAGAAATTTTCCTCAACAAATGTGACTGAGAACATCTGACCCCTGAGCATATTTTTCAGGAGAGTTTTCTCTACTTTTAAAATGCTGTGGTCACCAAAGGGAGTGCTGCTGATCAGGTATAAAAAATGTCTGAGCAAGATAGAATTCAGTCTTCATTCTTGGTTTTCATATCTGTAAAATGGACACAATCTGGGTGCCTTACAGAGATGATTACAATGCAAAACTCACTAGGAATGGTAGTTAAGATGTAAAGTGTCACATCAGTAGGCATTGTTATAGCTAATTACAAGTACATTCTGCATGCATAGGAATTTGCAGGATTCCAAAAACAGTACTAGCCCTTGGAATGGAAAGCAAAGTTAGATGTAATGTGGGTTACACATTCAAAGGGAAACTGGGAAAGCAAAGTGGGCTCGTACAGCAGATTTAATTGTATCGGTGAGGTAGCTCCAACTTTTCAGGAATATGCAGTTTCACTCCTTCATTCTGTTGTTGGGGGCAAAAAAAAAGATCATCACAAGAACAAGTCCTTCCTGCCCCAAAAAACAAAACAAAACAAACAAAAACAAACAAAAAACCTAAAAAAACAAACAAGCCAAATCCTCCCAAATTTAGTGTTCCAGTTCTTTAATCAGTGACTTTTTAATAGTTGTATAGCATTTCTTTCATTGCAAGAGAAGCTAGATTAGGCTAGAGAGTGTGAATAAAATACTATTCTAGTTAATTATGATATTAATATTTATTAAGTTAATCAATAATCTTTCCAAAATATGGTAGTCTGTGATTTCTCTGTATTTCAGAGAAGACAAAATTGGCTAGAAGGATGGAAGGGCATGTTTATTTTTCTCTAGGTATCTGCTGACTAGTTAATTAAATATTTTCATCAGCCAAAATGACCTCTGTATTTGGGCTGCATATTGGTTTACGCTGGATTTCCCATAGCAGTGACTTTGTCCTGCGCTGACTTCACAGACATAAAACCTGCCCCATCCACAGTAAGCCTGGCTTCTTATCAGGTGAAGGAGTAGTGCATCCTCTGACATCTGTACCTTTGGCAGGGAAATAAAGCTGATCTGAGCCAGTCCTGCTAGCCCAAAGTTCCTGCTTTGTTAAAAGGTTCATAGCAGGTCAGGTATTTTTCAGTATATTTTTAAAAGCCTGGTTCAGCTAATTTAATTTCTGTTCATTAATGCCTCCCCCCATGCCCCCCTTCAGAATAAATGGCCCTTCACAGGAATCCAATTTAGCTTCAATATACCTTATTCACACTGCCTTTTATTGCAAGGCACAGTTCAGCCAGCTGTAAGATTGCCCAGCTGCCTCAGGTTTCCCCAATTTAGTCCTGGAAACGATTTCAGCATGGCTAAAACTTTTCACTGGCCAAAATGGAAACAGGATTCAACTTGTGAAAAATGCCCCCAGAATGGCCACTGAAAGCAAAATTTAAGATTAAATAAATAAATAAAAACCTAAAAAACCGAACACAAAAAAAAAAAATCAAAAAACCAAAACCAACAAAAACAAACAAACAAAACCACCACCACCACCAACAACAAAAAACAAAAACCAAAAAACAATACCAAAAAAACTCCCCAAAGCCAAAACCTGTACACACCAAAAAAGGTGGGTTGTGAGGAGATCTGGCTGAGGATTTTTTTTCCTAAGGTTGAAAGGATGTGTATGGACTACGTCGCAGAAGTTGAAAATCAATTCTTAGCCTTGCACTTCTGCTACCCTCTGAGGGACTTGTCTTCTTGGCCTGGGCTTAATTGCAGCACTGATATAAACAAGGGGCTTAGTGTGAAACTCTGTACAGGCAGCTGGAGGTGAACTGGCAGTGAAGACCAGGATTGAGTTTAGTATTGAGGCAAAATCGCTTGGTTTTATCTGGGAGCAATAGGAGGAAGGGAAAAAAAAATGTTTGCAGCTGTGTGGTGAGAATGCATGTCTAATCAAAGAAGCCCTAGGCATCAAATGTTCATGTTTACATGGCTCAGGGTAAAAAATAGTAACACTTCCAGGTCTTAAACACCATTGAACTTGAAGCCATGAACAGAGGTCCTGCCGTTAGATCTGAGTTGTATTTTACAGAGTCCATGTGTGTTCAGCTCAACAAAGGGTTGATTAAGCACGAATTTATTGTTGCACTTTTATAGAAAGACTTAGCATGTCTTGGAGTTTATAGAGACAGACATGTTAATGAAAGCCCTTTGGCAAGCCTAGAATTCCAAAATAGGCAACACTCAGAGTCTGGTCTTGCAACTAAGAAAAGTATGCGTATACACTGTGATTATGTAAATATTATTTGTTTCAGATCACAATAATTAGGGAGCAGAGCATGAAATTTATTTTCCAACATAATGCTTTGTCCAATTAACCATATTTGTATTTAAGAAAATGGCATTATTTTCTGTTGTAGTAGAATTCTGAAAAAAACAAAAAACCAAGAGTCTTTTACAATATTATTTGTAAATAACTGATTTACAGCTTAGTGAAGCTAAGGAGAGACGTATGTATTTTACGGCTAATGGAAGTCACAAAGATACCACCAGGAAGGAGAAGAAGAAAACCAGTTGACCATCCTTATGGACCATCCTTAGCTACATTCATACATTTTTCAGTGTGTGGGTAGAAATTTTTTTCCCGATACTTTGCAAATATGGGTAGGATTAGAATTCAGCTCTGAAAGGAAAATCTGGTCCATTGGATATTTTTAATTAGGAAGTGTTATTTGATTTCCAAAGGAGGGGAAAAAAAAATTCTTGATGCCTGCTACTGACAATTTAACCAATAACTTCAAATGTATGCCTGTATGCATCATTACCTTCACCTCATGCACATTTTTGTTCTTCTTTGCTTTCTAAAACTAATGTTCCCTCTAAAATCTTGTTCATCGTCATCATTTTAGAAGGTCTCAGCTATGAAAACTGAAGTTCAGGTTCAGGGCAATTACATATCGGTGTCCGTATATAGGTAAAAAAGAATTAAAAAGATATGGTCATCTGGTAGAGTTAAGTAGATGAGCATTTATAATGAAGTGTATTTGCTTACTGGTGAATGCTTGTGTAAAGTTTTTTTTTTCCTTAAAGAAAGGAAAAAGAGACTTTCTTGTCATAAATGTAGAAATTCATGACAAAAGATAGTAAGTGAAATCACTATATCAAAAATAAAGCAGGATTGAAAAATAAAATTTCCATCCCCTGTGTTTAGTTTTAAACAAATTAGCCTAGGAATGTGTGATATGTTAAAGTAAAAAAACCTCAAATGTTTCTGTAGGTTTATTTCTTTTGAGTTTTATAGGGAACTATTATGTGGGTAAACTGTTTATTCTGGTAATTGCACATGGGGAGAAGAGGCTCTGGCTATTGTGCTGTGTGCATTCTAATTTTTTTAAAGGATTTTGGTAACTCTCTCCATCAGCGAAGAAATGTAATTTAGAAAAAATGTCTAGTATGATGATCTCTGAGTTTTTTCCATGTAATCTCAATTATATGGACATCTAGTACGTTACTGTGAAAGTGCTGGGGCAATTGACACTTTGGAACAGCTGACTCGTGCTAGTTGTTAACTTCTGCGTCGTCGTTGAGAAGCTGACCCGTACAACTGCACTGTGGGAATCAACATCTTTAAAATTGTGCACAGATAGTCTGCACTTTTTCAGGGAGGTAAAAGCACTGAGAACAGGTTTCCAAAGGTGCTCATCATCCAATTATGTCCCCAGATGTTTTAGAGATCTCCTCGTCACTCAACAAGCTCTCAGTGCAAGCTACCTACTACTGAGTTGCTTCTGAAGTATGACTCTGTGCAAGAAGCAATTACTGATTGAGCAAACATTCTAGATCGTGAAATAGATTGTTTATTTTATGCATTGCCCATTCTCTCACGACCCAGACCAAGATCACAGTCTGAATTCTGCAGGAACCTACCTGAAGGAGATCATGGCAGGTCCTTTCTTGAAGGAATTTACATTTTCATGCAGCTGGACAGAACAGCATGAGGATCATGACACATTTAAATAGATGTGGAAAGTGGGAGGGAGCGCAAAGAGAATAGAGTAAGAAAATACTACATGAGAAAGTAGAATATAGCAGACACATGGAATAGGGCTGCTATGTAGAGACTGAGGGAGGAGTGGGAGGGGACCTCTGGAAACAGCTATTCATCATGGGGAAAAAATGTGAGAGCTGTTTAAAAAAAATGTTGGACACTGATGACAACACTGTTATCCCAAGGTGCCTCATTCAGCTGCTTGTCATGGATCTTGCCAGCTGAGTTTTTGGTTTCTTTCTCTCATTCAGTTTTCTTCCTCTTGCTCACATGCCCAAAGGTAGTGCAGAGACTGCTCCACCTCTGGTTCTTCTGAAATGGGTTCTCCAATAAACTTTTCTCAGTAGAAGATGAACTTAGCAGTGCTTTGTTGAATACTAGTGATATTTTGATCCAGAAACAATATAACAGAAGTGAGAAATAGTTGGATATTGTTTGTTTTTTAATTAAAGGTAGTAGCACTACAAAACATTCTGAAAGAGGCAGTGTGAGGATAGACTAAAATAATGTTAAACTGAAAACTCACTTATTTTTAAAACGGTGGTGCAAAAATAAGATTCTTAACTTTTTCTCTGAAAATCTTGTTTAGAGCAAAGATATACTTAAGAACCATGAATCGGTGGCTTTATGTACTTTGCCACAAGCTTGGTTGCTTTTTATTGCTCTTTTAGTTTTACAATGTTGTTACTCATGTTTTTGCCTTTGAATACCTTGAGTTTCTATTAGAGATCCCTTAAATTGCCTGTGATAAAAGGTGCTGGCCACAAAAGTATTTCAGAAATTCTATACAGAATATTTGGTTTTGTTTTTTTTAAGATCTGCACCTTAAAACTGCATAAAACTCCAGACTTTTTCCTTTTGGTGTGCTTTTAAAAGCAGACCATTTGGATTTCCTGCAGAATTCTGTTTTCCCATTTGCCCTCTTTCTTGGAATTAGCATTTTATTCTAGCTGTGATGTGTGATAGGGAAATGAGGGAGGTGGAAATGCAAGATTCGTTGAATTCTGTGGGCACATACCTTTTCCTGTCTTCCTTAGAAAGTGACAAAATACTGGCGTTAAAATACAGCTATACTCTTTCTCTCTCTCTCTCTACTGAGGCACATACACCCTTTTGTCTTATCTATGAAATATAGTTATGTTATTCCAGAAATGTTTTGAATAGTGTCTTGGAGCCAAAAAGAAATGAGAAAATCAGTTGAAAAGTCGGTATACAAAATGTATGTGATCATTTGATTTAATTTCTTATGCATTAAGCAAAATGTCTTAAAAATGATTGCTAACATAGATTAGGAAGATAACTGTGACAAAGCCAATTGGCATATTTGATGGGAAACTAAGTTATATACTTGCTTTTATACCAAAGAGAAAGGGGAATGTTGTACAAAAAATCGTTTATTAAAATCAAAGCCTGGTTTAGACTGTGACAACCAAGTTTACATAGAATTTTGAGGCAATCAAATCTAATCTCTCAGTTAAGATTCCAAGCAGGGTTACCTTTTCCATGAGAATGTTATTTTCTGTTTTTTAATGAATGGGATGTCATAATTTTCAAATAATTTCTAGGAGTGTGAGGAAAGAGGGAAGTAGAAGGGAAAGGTTGAGTACTACTCAAGTAAATAATTCTTGAGCAAGTGCTTCTTCAGTAGATGGAGTAAAACTGCAAATGTGTAACAAAATAGAAACATTTTTCTCCTATTAGATCCAATAAACTACTGACTTTATCTAAGGATGCTCCAATTTATTTATTTTTTTTTAATTCTAGCTTTACAAAAATCTCTAGGGGTTAGTATTAAGACATTATTTATTAAGTGTGAAAGTGCACCCAGATCACTTTTTTTTTTAACAGTTCTATTTTAATGCCTCTTGAAATACCTTTACTTCATGTTGAAATGATATTTCTGTAGCAAAAGTTACCGTTTCATCTGCATAGTGCCATCTGATGGAATTATCTGATATAGATGAATCCAAATCATTGCTGATATTTGCAGCTTACTTGGAAACTCAATTGAAATTCGTTGAAATGTTGCTTGCATGAAAGTATTGTAGCAATAATTTCAGGACACCTTTCACATTTGAGTTTTTCATTGACCATCCCAGTCAATGTAATTTTTTAACAGAATGTTTGAGCCCTAAAGAATTCTGTTGTCTTTACAGACATCCAGACACAACTTCTTTTTACTTGAAGTCATTGGATGTCTATGGAAGTTGTGACAATGGATGTTAATTTACAATGGACTTTTGAAAGGGCCGGTGGAATGTGCTTAGTTTCCTCTATTCAGATCATAAATGTAACAATCTCCTAAATTTTATTTGTATTATTAAGAAGATTAGTGCTCTAGATCTCAAATGCTTCTGTTTTGGTGTGCAAACTACCTGTTAAAAATATGAGGGCCATTCAGTTCAAGAAATCGTGTCCTTTTTTGGTATCTGAAGTTGGAGCATTCAGGAGCTGAGGAGCTTAGAGTAATAGGCTGCTTTTGAAAATACAAAAACATTCGAAAATGTAGAAATGCTTGTTTATTTAACTTAATTTTAAGTAAAATTAGAGGGAAAAAATATAGACCAAACCCTTTCCAGGCAGAGTCTGATTTTCTAACATCCAGTAGAATGCCTTTAGAGACCGATGTGTCTGATGGTTTAAATGTTGGCTTCAGTATTTTTAGTTTTTCTTTGGTTCTGGTGCTCTGGGGACTGATATAGTAAATAAGTGGGTCTAGCATACGGCACATACCTGGAAAAAATTGAGTTTTGCCTATTTCTCAAGCAAAACCTTTTTTGTTGGTCCTGGAAAATGTGCCCTTGTACCTCTTTCAGGTATGGAGGTCTGTCTGCGCTGTTATGCTCTGTGGGGAGCACTGGCTCAGGAAATATATCAAACCATGAAGGTATTTATAACTTTGGGCCCTTCAAGCACAGTTCAGCTAGGAGCTCTGGCATGGGCTGGGCTGTAATGCTGGTTAATGCTCCACTTGACTGGATTATGGGAGAGAGAGCTCAGGCTGGTGTGGAGGTTGTTTCTTCACAGTTCGGGTTCTGTCCCTTTACTTGCATTTTGCCTTTGTATTCATCACTTAATGGCCTCAATAAGAAAAGAATAAAGTCAGCTGCAAAGAGTATTAGAGGAATAATTTGATGGTCTCTTGGGCATATCTTCAGGATACAGTCCAGCAAAGTGCTGAATCCTCCTGCAGCTGCTCACTCTCCATAAAAATATAGTGTTGGAGAAAGCACAACAGGTTTTCAGTAAGGTCACTGTCATTTTATACATTCTTTTTATTTTTTTTTTTCTCCCCAATGAAAAATACCCTGATGACAACTACAGAGCCTATTGAAATGCATGTTTTGGGCACTGTTCATGGGGGGCTCTTTTGCTGCTTATCTTCCTGTTTCTTGTAGCTGCTTGAATGCAGGTTTAAACTAAAAGTCGCAATACTTTGCTGGGATGTGTGGACACATAAAACTGATATATGTGCTAGATAAAGATGTAGTTAAAAGTGTGGGAGGGCTTCATTTTTCCCTGGGGTGACTTTTCTTGTTTCTCTTTAAAATGAGAAGTAATTGCACTTATCTCTGTAGTATAAAACTTGTCTCCACCATAATTTAATTTTTGTTTAGTATATTCTCCTAAATTATAGACCCTTATTATTTTTCCAACACAGATGCCCATTATGACATTTCTAGGTTAGACGACTTCAGATCACAGACTGTTCCTTAAAAGTTATTAATGCTATCCTACTTTATCCATTAAATATTCAGAGCATCCTTTTAACTTTGCAGAGGAGAGGTGCCAAATTATTTAAGTATTTAGACTTTTATCTTGTACTTACGTTCATTTTTCATTGACTTCGGCAAAGCTTCCCCACACTTCACAGTTAAACCAGTATTTTGAAAGTTAACATTTGGCAGGGAGTTTAAGGACAAATGATGAAACCTTGTAGCCTGTAAAGATAAATCTTGAGTAGCTGCCAGTAGGTAAATGACTAACGTCAATTCAAGCAATTTAACAGCAATCAGTTTGAGGTCAAGTAACTCTGGACAGTGTAGTTTAATGTATCATCTTTTTTTTTCCCTTCTCTGCAAGTAAACCACCACTGACTTCTGCTCTCGTAATTTAACTTCTTTTTAGTACATTTCCTGTAGATTTCTCCCCTCAGAAGTCAAGTAAGGTACTGCCAGGATTTGGAGGGGACTGGGAACATCAACAAATGGAAACGACTCTAATGTGAACCAATGGATTATTTGCATTCCAGTGCCTAAGTTATCACTTAATAGTTATAGGCTCTGGTGGCAAGACTGGACTGTGTTATGTTAGACTCAGGAACGAATGCTAATATCTTCAATGTTTTCAAATTCCCAACCATATTTGGTCAATTGTGCTAGTGTCGACCCTTGTAGGCTGCCAAGAGTCTTGTTGGCAAAAATGCCACTTTGGTGAAGAAATAACTTCTACCACAGCTTTATTTGAAGGCTGTCCTCGTTTAAAGGGGTATCATCTCATTGTTTCATTACTCAGGTTTTGTCCTGTCTTTTTTTTTTTTTTTTTTTTTAATTAAATGTGTTCATCTCCTTAATAATGGGTTTAGTGTAAATTACCCTTATGTGTTACCTGCTTTTCTATACTTTGAATGTTTTAATCTTTATATAATCCTTTCAGCAGGGACAAATCTAGTTAATCTTCTCCGCAAACTGCTGTTAAGTGTGGTACAAATCCTTCTGACCTGCATGTGTGTGCTCACATTCTTTAAGAAGAGAGCAAAATTAAAAGTTTCTTTGCATGCTGAGTACAGCAGGTCTGACCCAGACTATTGCAGGGACAAACATTTGTACATTTAAATATAGGGTCTGCTGTAGCAGCCCAACCCAGCCATCATTCAGTCCAGGGCTGCCAGCTCACCATGCCTACCAAAGACAAGAAACTTGGAGTGGGCAGTTGTGGAATAAATGCGTCATGAAGGAAATTTCTTCCTCCTTCCCAATTTTAGAGTTTCAGCTATGTCCTGAAGCACAAGAAGTCAAACCCAAAGTTTTATGGAGGGCTGGTTTTGGTTTTTTTTTTCAGTTGTGTGGTTTTTAAATACCGCTGAAGCTGATCAGGCATTATAAGGGAAATTGGCTGTTCTGTGTGGACATATTTACCATACATTAAAAAATCGGTGTTGAAAGCCTATGTTTGAATAGGGTTGATTTGATAGAGCTAAAGAACCTCTATCTAAACCTCTCTCTAAATAACCCATTCTGCTTTACATAATTTTGCATGCACACACGTAGACACACACATATACAAACGCTGCCGATTGTTTTATTTAAAAAAGCAAGCAGGAAAGCAAACAAGCTAAACAACATTTGCTAGTTCTGTTCTGTTTCCGTTCCCACTAGAGTGCTCGCTGCGCCACACTTGCTGCTGATTCATTTTTCAAATCTTGAGTGATGATTCTTGCCTCGTCCCTGCTGTGCCTGAGATGAAAGCAGATGCTCTTGATCATATGGTGTAATATGAATCCTCAGATTTCAGTTTGACCTGGCAGGATTTCTTATGAAGATAGTATTCTCTGTTCTGCCCAGAGCCGTTGAGGAAGAAAAAAACCCCAAAAGCTAACAATGCAGGAGTGTTGCATATGGGTTTTGTTTGCCTTTTAAGTTTGTTGGTGATTTCTGTGTGTTTTGACTTCAGGCAGTTGTTGTTCTTGCTGGGATGCTGGAACAAAACCCATGGAAGTTTCTTCAGCAATTTCTTGCAGTGTTCTCTGCAAGCTTATCTGCAACACCCATTTGAACACCAGATTACTCTGTGCAGCATTTGATTTCAGCAATGACTTCTTGTAAGCAGAGTGTCCTTCTGGCAACAGACTGCTGCATTCAAGATTTCTCACAAATGACATGCAGACTCTGTGCTACCTGGGCCAATAAACCCCTGTGCAGGCACTCAACACTTTACTCCTGTAGTTTAGCCTGACTGGTTTCTGCACAACACTGAGGTAGCAAACTTAATGTTTTCTGTGGCTGACTGTCCTCAATTATTTGGAAGAAGGTAGTAAAGCAGCCATATCTGATGGGAGAGAGAAGAGAACGTGGATCTATGATGTATTTAGTTAGAAGAGAGCTGATCCATTTAAATGTGGGCCACCTGCCTAACTACATCTTGTTTGTCCTAAAATCTGACTATGTTGAGCAGAGTGGCTAATATTTTACCCTTTCAATTTGCTGGATTGCTGTCTATCACTGCAATACAGGATAATTGCTTCTCAGACAGTGCTAAGGATTTTGGGGTTCTCAGGATTCATTCATGAATTTGAATGTGCTGTGAATTTGACCAGATGCAGCCCTTAACATCATTTAACAATGCTTTCCACATGCCATTTGTGTCTTTTTACCCTGATCCTCAAGGTATGTGTGTTCTTTATGTACATAGCATCTTGCTATGACAAATATCCAGTGAACATAACCAGCCTGGTAATTTGAGACAGGCTAAGAAATGTAGCAGTGTGGAAAGGAGATTGGTAGGCATTAAATAAAGACATTGCACTTCAGGAACCTGCGGAGCAAAGAGTGTCCAGAGATTTACTGAAAGATGAAGACTCAATTTGATCTGAGTAATGGGGCTGAGAAGGAACAAACAGATTGGGATTTGTGAGGTGCTGTTAGCAGTCACAACTGGCCATTTTTTAAAGCATGCCTAAGGGAAAATGGGATAAAGGATGTGGTGGAGTGGGGGAAGGAAAAAATTTACTTCAAGGGAAAGAATCCTGGTCAGAGGAAATAAAATAATACGATATAAGTAATGAAGATCTAATTGTGTTCAAGAGAGGATGACTAGTTTTGATAGGATGGAGAAAGTCTGTGGACATGTGCAAAGGTCTTGCTGTTTGCTTCACTCCAAAGGTGGAAGATGTAAGCATTTGGGGCACGAGGAAGAGCTCACTGACTACAGCAAGTGATTCTACTTAAAGCACTACTGGCAAAATGGAATACCTTAATTGCAGAGAGGAGACCTTAACCTGTTCTTGTTAATGTATTAATTGGGAAATGTGACCTTATAATGTCTGCCGAAAGCTCATTTCAGAAGATTAAGACTCCACCAAACTTAAGGCACAATTTTCTCTAATTTCAGTGGCTTTCAGTTACAAACTGTAAATCCCACAGCCAAGGCTATCGTCACTGAAAATCTGCCCCCTGCACCCCGCCTAAAAGGCTTCAGCACAGTGTTATTTAGTGACAGGTTTTAAGCCATACCCTAAATATTAGTTCAGAGGATAAACCTGTATTACTGACTTCTACACATGCTAATAAATCACCAGGGGCACAATCACATGTCTGCAAAATAGAAGTGGCAAAATATAAAGTGCAAAGTAAGAATGGAGTGATTATCTATGTAGAATATTATCCCTTCTACCTGGATGTGGCCATCTACCCTTCCCTTCAAATCCTGGGGTTTTCAGCTCACTTTTCTATAATCACTTTGTTTTGCTTTTAAAGTATGAACATCTTAAAGGCGAAGTTCAGAGGTTAACTTTGCTCACCTCAGAAATGCACTTTACATGCATTTGCAAAAGTTGGAGCTCTTTGTCAGAAAACAGGAGAGCCTGAAGGATTTCTGCCTTAGTGCTTAGTGTTTGAATAATATTTTGACTGTTACTGAATAGGCACCATTGTGCTATTAGTCCTTTTCTCCACAGATTAGAAATGGATTGCAAAAGGAGACTGTTTGTTTTCCTTGATTACTGAGACATCAGATGTTGGGAAAAAGCAGTCATGATGATTCAAGAGAAGGTATTTTAAAATATGACTAAATTTTGTGACTTTCACTGGAAATTGTTATTCTGATGAAAAGTACCTGTGAGGAGTATGAGGTTACCCACTGTATTTTTGTTGCCCTCCATGTGATTTGTTACATTCACCATGGACTCTTCCCCTCTGTTTAAATAAATAAATAAATGGAAAGTGAAGTGGATCTTCAAAATTAGAAGATTAAAACAAAACTTCATGATTTATTTAGCCTAAAAAGAGTAAATGTTGATTTATTTGCCTTTTTGGGTTTTGGCACTTTCAGGGAATGCTCAAGTTATGCTTCTAAATTTTCCCTTGAAACTAGAGAGACTTTAATATTTTTTGTTTTATTTTTATTTCTTTTTAAAAGAAAGCTGAGAGGCCTCTGCAAACTCATGACCCTGGGAGGAAGAGCCCTAAGGAAAGCACCAAAGATCCTGAGAGTGACAACAAAAATCACAACTCTGTTCACATCCTGCAGCATATGAAATCCATATTCTGCCACTAGTGGCTTTTGGTCACACAGTCAAATTGATAACCCATCAGTTCTGAAAATGACGCTTTGGGAAACACTCTCTTACCTCTTTTCTGCTTAGCTATTCTACTGCCTAATGTAAGCTGGAGCCTCCCACCCGCCCAAACGTGGTTTGTCTAGAAATACTTTTCCCTCAGAGTATAACAGTTTTTGTAAGTTAAAATAACAAAATAACTAATACGTGCATATCAGAAATTTGATTGATGAGTTATTACATTAATGCAGTAAAATGATCTTTGTCGCAGTGTTCAGATAGTTCTACTTCATAATTCCTGAAAAGCTCAACCGCATGGCAGAGATGCATGGGAAGAAAAGCAAACCTTGACAATGATGAAGTGATACCAAAAGGAAAAAAACCCCAAAAAAACCCCCAAACTAAAAAAAAAAGGAAACCACCCCCCCAAAAAAAACCCCACAAAAAAAAACCAGAAAAAGAGGACAAGGTGCCAAAAGCCAAAAGATTGGTGAAATGTCCGGTAGTTAAGGACTGTAGTGAATATTGGCAAAAAAAAAAACCTCACAACCAAAACCAAAATCAATTACTTCATATTACTTACAGATTGTTATATTATTATATGAAGATTTAAATGTGTTGCTTTTTCTTCTCAAGTAACTGGGAAACATAAACACTTTTGAAAAATGCATTCGTGTGCTCCTTTATTCATATAAGTATTCCTGTCATTCAAACTCCACACCTTAAAATACTTTCTAACTTTTGCTGTCTACATTTTAAAGCAATCTTAATATGCAGATTCAGGAATTTGGAATTATAAAACTTTTCTGATAGACAAAACATTTCCTTATGTTTTTAGAGTGGCATTGTCCCTGTTAAATACTTTGTTGATTTCTGTACTGAAGAGGATTTCAACACTTTTTCATGGTATACTAAATTAAGCTTTTGCACTGAAAGTCTGATGTTATGTCAAAAGTACAAGTTAAATCTCAGGGATGATGTCACCATGCAATTAAAGGCAGAGGTTAACACTCCTCTGTGCAGGTACTTTTCCCTCAAGCTATCTGGAATAACAGAGTTGCTATAATACAGCTGTGGCTGCTGAGGAATGCTAAAGCACAGTCAATGACTCTTTGCATTTTTAAAAGGAATGTGTGTGGCAGAGAGGTTTAATTGCTCCTCCTACATGTCTCATAGTGCGGGGGAGCCTTTGCTTGGATGGCTTGGAGTGACTGCTTTTGAAAGTAGGTCTGACATCTGCTTTTTTTATCCTCTCCTTCCCTCCTGAAACAGGACAGTCACATTCAAATGTGGCAGCATGCTGTGTTTTCTCAGTGTCATCCATTCCTTCTCATTGAATAATTATTGTCTTTCACCAGGCACAGCTTTGTCATGCCCTTGTCGTTGCAGGTACGATATTTAGGGTAACAGTGACTTCAAGCTGTATCCTTCTCTTCTCCTCTTTGACCTTTGTTTTAGCACCTGAGGTTTCTGCAAAGTAATAATTTCATTGTCCCCTTCCTGAGTTCCATCTTTCACCTCTCCATACCTTCCCACTCTCCAACATAGAGTATCTGCTAATCATCACCACATTTTTTAGCCTGATGCTGCTAGATTATTTTTAATTCCTGTACTCATACATTATCACTGTGTTCATATGAACAGGAGCACCCAGAATAGATTTATCCTGTAAGGTTTTTGATTCATCCTTGGTCCATAATTCAGCATGGGGCCTGCAGCTGCGGAGCTGGTTAACTGAGTGCCACTAGAAGTGCAAGAGGGAGAATGCACTTTTTCAAAGGTACAAAGAAGAAAATGCAAGATAGTCACCAGCTACTGGGATTCAATACAGAAAACCAAGGACTAAGCTTGAGAAACTGGTCTGAGCTCTAAATCTTGGATCTTTCCCAGTTTCTGAGTGAATTCGACATGATAATTTTTGCTTTCACACAGTGGTTGAAGTTGGAAGGTCTGGAGGTCATCTTGTCCAAATGTCCCCAAAATGTCCTTGTTTGGTCCACTATTAAGCATAATTATTACAAAAAGTAATCCCAGATAACTGGAAAAAGACCCTAACTTCCATGAGGTTCAGTCCATTCCAGTAGTAAGCTGGAAATTATGTGCAACTCAGATTTTACCTGCAGGATCTGTCCTAGTTAACAGCCATGCAGTCTCCGAGTTCCGTGCAGACCTGAGGACATACCCACAGAGCAGCCTTGAACAGCACTTGCTCTGTTGCAAAGGAGCACAGTTCCTCCCTCTCCACATTTCCAGCATGGACAACTTGTGGCAGAGAAGTGCAAACTGCAAACATGTAAACAGCTGTTGGGGAAAGGGGAAGAAGCTTCAAGTAACAGAATCGACTGCTAGTTTCATTGCTGCCGTGTGTGCTGTGTATTGCTTGTCATATCGAGTGAGTCATTAAGAGGTTCCCCCTCTAATGGCACTTTGAAGTGCTGTGACAGCTTGAGAGCATCTATAAATTGCCACAAACAGCCCTCATACTGCGTTAGCTAATTGCTTGCTCTTTGACTTATTAGGAGTTACTGAGTTAAATAATTTGTCACATGTGTGGCTCATAATAAATAATGTGACTAGCCAGTTTGTGAGCTGTTTCGGTGATATATAGTGCCCCTTTTGAATGTTGTCACAAGCAGCCAACAAATATGACCCCACGATTGTCAGATCTTTGTGAAAATAATAAGGCTTGACAGGGCAGCAGGTTACAAAAAGAAAAAAAATTACTATTACTCACCTCCTGCAGTATAATGAAAATAGTACTAATTTCTTCTTCATAAAACAAGAGTATAACTTTATTCTTGAATAGTTAATTAACAAGAGAGTAAAATTTTATAGTAGAATAACTTTATTTCAATTTATATAGGAATAGTTGTGAAAGAAAAAAGAGGCAACTGTTTCCTAGCTACTGCAAATATCCTATGTTCTCTAATGAAATCTGAAGTGAGTATCCTCTCAGCAAACTCTATGTAGCTTCTGAAATATTGTTGTGCATTTTTTAAACAGATCTGATTGCTTTCTCTACAGTTTATCCAGGTATGCAGGGCATATTTTTTCTGACGCTCAGTCTTAGTTCTGATTGTGTGTTTCAGATAATGCGTTCCCATTCACATGCCTGTCGGTAGCTGGGCTTCCTAATTTATAAGCACAAGCATGGTGTTGTTGTAAGTGGTTGTGCACCTGTAATGTTAGAGATGTCTTTAGAAAGAGTGTGGTAGAACAGTGACATATACATATATATATATTTATATATAAAAATATGTTCTTGGCATCTTCAGTTAAATAGGAGTCCTGTCTGTCTTATGTGTGGGAGGAGAGTCCCAAGTATTTTGCCAAAGAAGCAAATGTGGTTTCTCTTACAGCTAAAGGGTGATTTCTTTCCAAGAGACAGGACTTGTCTTGCACATTTGAATTCTGATGTAGACTGGATCACTGTGCTATAAAATCTTCTTTTCCCACAATTGTGTAAAACGAAGAGTGATGAGTGGTGTTTAATAAACCTTACCAGTCGCTTACAAGCCTGTTCCTGCAGTGACCCTTGCTATTGCATTCCTCCTATTTGAACTCTGAGGTGCTCGTGCTGTTAAACTGGTTCCCAGCTTGGCAGTCACTTAGGTTTAGGTCATGTTAATTCAGCAGTGCCCACTGCAGTTGCTTCATGTGAGAGAAGACTCTTCTTCAGCTGAATCTGCTGAGCAACCTGGTGGTTCCCATGGCTCTTTCTAAATGTGTCGTGATTATCCCCAAAGCTAACCAGCAAAAGCTTTCCAACCTAGGGGCTTGCCTACAGTTCTTTATCTTTTTGCATTTCCCATCACATAGTTGTTTCCTGGGTGGTTGGGTGAGAAATTAATCTGATGCGTTCTTTCTCAAAAGGGAAAGGTGCTGGTGGGTTGTGCCTATCAGTCTTGACAAGAATAAGAATTATGGTCAGTATGCAAAAAAGGCCAATGCTCATCAGGCTCTGGATTGATTAATGAGCTGCTGATTGTGCTAGTCACTGCATATCACAAAGAAAGAGGTTCTGTCCTCTAGTCTCAATCAAATGCCACAGGCACTTGCACCTCTGTCTTTGGCACTCCTGGGAAAGCTGCTGAGCCTGCTGAACTGCTGGCTGTTCCACTGAGCCGTTTATCTATTTCCTGTGGAAAATTAGGAAAGGTGTTTTGTTTGGTTTTATGCGCAAGAACTTGGAGAATTAATCTGAAAATCTTTTGTGGGATCCTCTCTGCTTTTATCTAGTTTTTGACAGCTTTGGGAGCTTAGCGTTGTTTTGAGATAAGGCTGCAGGCAGCTCTGATGACACCTAATGGGTACTTTCCAGTGACTGCCTTACTTGGGTTTTTACCTTGGGCCTGGCAGTGTTTGAGTGAAAGACACGTGACAACTTCTCCTTACAGAAACTGAGGCTGTGTTTCAGATGTTGAATTAAGGAGAATAATGAAAATAGCTTCCTGCTCATTGTCAGTAAACTCATATAATAGTGCAATGCTGGGATCCACAAAGTCAGTGAGATCAAAAATTCTTCCCATGGGGTCTGGGTTTATTTAAGGCTTTGCTTTTAATTTTTTTATTATTGTTTTGGCAAAAAGCCCACTTGCAGACTTTCCAAACTTGCTTATGTTTACGAAAGAATTTTCCATAATTTCATTAGCCCTGCAAGTAAATAAATACAACCATGATGAATATTCTAGCTGGTTCACCTCTGCAAAGCAATACACCCAAATCCTGTAATTTTGCATACAATCCTATGAGATCAATGGTAAGATGGTTCTAAATGAGAGACATTTTTAACCAAACCCTAACATTTTCAGCTTTTTTGAAATTTTTCTCACTAGTTCAGAGTGTGTGAGGGTTTTTGTTTTTCTTTAGACCTCAGCACTGAGGTCAAATGATTTCACGAAAATTCCTATTGCCATTTGGAAAATATGAGGGGCAGATTCTGGATCTTGGGATTATAGAGTAAAACTTGAAAGTACCAAAACAAGAATTAAATTTTTAAAAATATAATGTATATTCATTTTTTCAAATCAGCAGGATAGTGTAGCTTAAAGCACCAATTTTTGAATGCTTGTACTTACTAATATTAAACTTGCTTGTAGACTTTCCATCAGAATATGATCTTAACAGTTCATTTGCTTACTTCTAAACTTCTAGAAACTTTCAGCTTATTAGAAAATCACTGATATTTATCAGTTACTACAGTTCTGCTCCTTTATATGTGGCCCCTATTTTGCCCCCCTTCTCAATTTAATCTATTTTCATGCTTACATATTATCACTAGGATGACAGACAGTAAAAAAGGCAGCAAATCTAAAGAAGTGAAACTAAAAACTCACAAGCAGCTCTCAGCTGCTATAGACTTGACTTGTTCACGTATTTGGAGACTTTGGTTTCGTTGTTTTTCTCCCCACTTAAGACTGCATTTTTACCTCACTACCGTTTGGATGGCTGCAGTAATTAAATGCCTGTTCGAATTACCTCTCTAGTGTGAAGAGTGATTTCTCTGTTTAAACTTCAGGATTCTGCTTAATCCAGTGTAGCTGACTGCAGACGAGGCAAGATAGGAGGCGTTTGCCTAGGGTGGAGAAGATGAATATACCCAGTAATGCAGAACTATCTGTTTGATTTAGTGATTTCTGTCACATTTGTTAGCTTAACAGGACTAGGTTGGTCACTTCATGCCTTCTGTGCCCTGGGAGACTGTAGTACCCAGTGAATCCATGCGGAATTTAGCATGGGTCTGATTTCAGTGTCCTTTTGTGCTGTGCTGTGTTCCCCTTATAATTAAATCTCAGAAGTTTGACAGGTAGAGACATTTTTAAAGTATTCAATTAATTACTAATAAATAATATGCTCCACTGAATTATGTGTTCTACAACTAAATTTTTTGTATTTATAGAAGAATTATAAAGTTGTCAATGATGGGTTGCTAGTCACATATCCTACCTTAAGACACATACATGTGTAGTTTTCACCTGTATGCCTTTAACAAAATACTTAAAAATTTGATCTGTTATGCTACTAAAAATAAAATCTCTCTGAGGTCAAAGAATTAAAATTAGAGATACTTTTCCATAGGAAAGCTCTGCTTTGGCATCCAAATGTATCCAAAAGTGAAGAACATTTTAGACTTTTTTATGTGCTTTCTCTGTTTACATCTGCCTCTGCTGTAGACGCCTCATACTATGATGTGCTCTAGTGACAAACTCACTGGAAGTCATTCTTTATTTACACTTTATATTTTCACAGTCTTATTACTACCAGAGACAAAACAAACAAAGAAACAAAAAACAAACTAAAACCCCAAACAGAACAAATCCTCCCACTAATTCCATACAAATTAATTGCATCAAACAATTTAGAGTGCTAACAAGTTTAATTTTTGCTAAAGTAAGCAAAATGGCTTTGCCATTTTGCTTCAGTGTGGAAACATAGTACAATATTACTCTACAGTTCTGTTTTCTGTGAAGGTATTTAGTGCTGCTTGACCAGAACAAATAGCTGGATTATTCCAGATCAAATGCTTTAACCAAGACATTGGATTAACTTTCAAGTTGTTCTGCTTTGAGTACTGGACCAGATGACCTCAAGAGATCCCTTCAAACCAAGATTGTGATTCTGTGGACTAAAACCTTAATTTGAGACTTGAATCTGGAACACCTTTTTTTTGTGTCTAGTTACTGATATTCTGTGCTCTTCAAAGGACATTGTGAAATCCAAGAATGGGTCAGGACTTTTGTGATATAGAATTCCTTTCTGTTTGCCTTCCCTTCTGCCCACTGCATTGTGGACGTGATGGAGGGAAGCTCATCATTTCAGAAGTCTGGAACATGAAATAATACTGCTGTTTGGATTTTAACTTGTGGTTTTGTGGCTTCTATTTAATGATTTTTATTCTCACATTGACCTTTATGGTTCTGAGAGGGACCACTGTACTCGGTTGTGCAGACGTTGCTACAAATTCACACGTACTTCACAGGCCTGCAAAGTGTATACCACTGCATTTTGGGGTCTATGTTCTTAAAGTTGAGAACAGTTCTTCTATTTTTTTTTTTTCTCCCTGAGAAAGGGGGCAAGATGACTGGTCATAAATTTGTGCCATTGCACATAGGAGTCAGTTTGGGAATTTACAGTAATGCTTTAGCAAACTTGTTCTTTTTGAACACGTGCACTCATGCATATTGTCCTCTCTCTGAGTTAACAAGTTATCTAGAAAAGACTAGACAAAGCAAGATGTATACAGTTTCTGTGAAAAGAACTGCATCAGTTTGTTCAGCATCAGCAGGGATATCCAAAAATAATTTAAAAAAACAGACATGGAAGACCTTTCCTACGTGTGAGTTGTCCAGAGCCTTTTCTGTTCTGCTAGCCGTGAGTGGGCTAAGGGCCCTTTGCTGGAGATTGTTCTTCATCCCTTGCAGGTCTTGCCTCTTCCCCTTTCAGGTGTGCGGAGCTTTCTGCCCCTACTAAAAGGGAGCAAGGTCAAGTCACACAGTGGGTAAAAGCTTCAAAAAGGTTGGTACTGGCTGAACCCTTCTCCTTAAAGAGACTGGAAGTTACCAGTGCAAAACAGGATCCAACACAGAGTATGCGTTAAATAGACTGATAATTTCACTGAAGTATATTCTGTCAGTCTTGCATAAGACCTCTTGATTGAACCTTAAGATCACCATAACCTGGTGTTCTGATTTGGAGCTACAAATAATAAAACCACCCAAAATATATTTCAGTTATGTGTTCTTTAGCAGCGGTTTAGTTTCAGCATGGCATGCATACTAGTTTGCCAGCTTTGTAGGTTTAATTGAGCACAATAACATCCCAAATGATACAATTAAAATCTTCTACTATTCAGATGCCTCTGTTTATAAACCTATGAACTTTACAAGAAGCAGAGTTAACTAAATTGTATTTGATTACCTCAAGTAATTGAAATTATAGAATTAGCATAATTGGTGTGAATTCAGCAGACAGGCATGATTCAGCTATTCCCATGGTCCTTTATGACTGTAAAGATGTTGCTTCCAACCTCCACAGTATCCTACACAGCAAGTTTGGAGCCAGGAAAACAGATCTTTTTCAAAAGAGCCCTATCAGAGCTATGTGGAGAGCTTCCTTTAAAATGTAACAGGATGCTAGTAGAGTATCACTATTCCCCAATGCATTTAGAAAAAAAAAAAAAAAGTTAGGTGAGATTTATTATGTTACATCTATAACTGGACAATTTTAAAGGAAAATAATCTGTTTCAATCATTGTGAAAGTACTTCTTTGACAATGAATACACTGAGGTCTCATTTTATGTATATTTTTGCATATGGAAAACTTGTTGCAGGGTTCTTAATTTATATGTGTGTACATATATATAATTTCTCTCGGTGTGTATACATTTGAAGAATATTTTTGTCTGTAGCTAGGTATCTAAAAATATATATACGTATTATCTATATATATATATATGTACATATATATAAATAAAATATTTGGGAGCACTTCAGCCTAATACATTTTATTACTGGTTCAGCAAATCTAAATTGTCCAGACATCATCACACACACCTTCAGCTGAGTGCTGCAGAATAGCGATGAACCATAGGCGTCTCTGCAAACAGCCGTAATTATGAGCCACACAAATAAATAGTGACCTGTCTCTAAACTGTCTTCGGTAATTCTTCCAACTGACTTCATGTTAGCATCTTTTACCAATGTATACGTTGTAATTTATAGCACAGCCCGAATGTGACATGGCTTAGGCTTTTTAAAATTGTATGTTTTAGTACCCTGAAGTAGCCCAATACAGTTAAATCTTTGTCCTTTACAGAATGCAAGTGTGTGTACAGTATATATTTATCTGGTCTGGAATAAGCATTAATATTTAATTGCTGAATAAACATATTAAACAGGTGTGGAATAACTGAACTTTCAACTGTGCAATGTTTATCCACTAGCGGACTGGATTCCTTGGCTCTGCAGTTTGACGGTTTCACCTTGACGTGCCCAGGGTTGAGTGAAGGAGGGAAGGTTGGGAGGGTGGGCACACAAATGCCCCACATCCCACATAAATCAGAAATTTCCAGTTATAAATTATGCACCATCATAACATCCCGCTAGCGCTGTTGGTGAGCCAGGGCTGGGGAATGGGGTAGTTTATAGCGGAAAAATGGCTTTTCAATGGATAGCACACCCTCGGACTCCTTCTCCTCCTAGGCTATGTGTGCTGGGCTTGTGGTGTGAGGAGATATAAAGCAGCATTTTTCTAGCTGCCTGGTGAAACAATGAGGGCTCTGTTAGCAGGAGCCCAAACTTCTGTAGTCCCTGCCTCACAAGGTTGGAATGACTGCTTAAACCCAGGTTCAAAGCCCTTGGCCTCCAAGTGCTTTAATTTAGCACTATTTTTGCTGCGCTAGCCTCTGTTTTTTCTGCTTAAACCATCTAAGGTCTCCTTGTTTTGCAGGGAACTAAGCAGCTCCTTTTTATAATTAGATTAAACATAATCAAATGAAGACTTGGATATTTTTTAATGTCATTTAATCTTTTTTTTTTCGCTTTTGCAAAATAACTTTTTATCACCATTGCCTGCCTTCTTGTAAATTTACACCTTTTTTTTTATTATTATTTTTTTGCTCCACTGTGTTTCAAGCTTCTGGTTTTCTAGTTTTAAAAAAAAATATATCATTTGACAGGTATTTTTCAGCATTTTTATTTGATGCCATAAAATAAACCTTTACCAGGTGTTTTTAGGTATGATCCACAACACTTTCATTCATTCATTCACTGTCAGTTTTCCCAAAGCTGACTGGTGCTAAAATAAAAGAGAATGCAAAAAGAAGCACACAAAAAGTGCAAAAGGGATACGAATGAAGTGGAAAAAAACCCACATATAAGGAGTAACGGAGTAAGAAGCAGCACAGAACTGCGCCTAAAACAGGGCTGTGCATTAATAAAAGTAACAAGTAAGTGCTGGTGAGATTTGCTTCAAGTTTTAAAACATGAAAAAACAGTCCTAAATGTAGGCTTTATTAAAACAATAATAACTCAAAAGTTTGCTAAAATCACAGCTTAGTATGAAAGCTGCAGAAAAGTATGTAACAGCTTATCTCAAGTTTCTAAAAGAAAAATTGTTTCAAACTTAACTTTCCCATTCCTCCATAATGCACGATCATTACAAACATATTGGCAACAGGAGCAAAACAATCTGATGTTGTATCAAAGATCTAACATATTCATGTTGAAACCCAAAGAAATTGTACATGAACAACCATATTTAAAACAAGGAGGGAGGGTGAGAGATCATCTGAATTTATAGTGAATAAAATATCTCAGTGCTCTTTGTCCAGTCAAAAAGCATCGTGTTGGAAAAGGCAGCAGGAGATTCACTACCTGGGTCTTGACAGGAATCGCTTTTACAGACATCACAGTAGAGGTCAAGGTGGAGATCAAATTTCCAATTTGTTATATTAGTGAGTATCTGAGGAATACTGGCTGATAAGTCTTTTTCTCATTTTAAACATAATGAGACGGTGCCTTAAGTCCCAAGGTTTGCCCTTCTCCTTTTTTCTAAGTAAGATCCAACACTGTTTCTTGACTTCCACTCTTTTGAATAAAAGGTTTGATTATGATTGTGTAATGCGTTGTGATATTTAGTTGGTTTAGATTCCTTTTTTTTTTGTTTTTTGTGGTCTTGTGTGTTGTAAAAAGATTGAAATTGTAGAATATCTCAAGTCTGAAGGGCATCATAAGGATGATTGAGTCCAGCTCCCGTGAGTTTTTAGAAGCATAGCCCTTCGGATCTGGGATGTACTAGATGACATAAAAATAAGATACTGAGGAGCTGAAGTGTCCATGATACAGTGCTCAAGAATCGGCACTGTAACTTCAGTAGCACTGTGGGTGAATGTGCTTGATGGAGATTTTCAGGGCCAGATCTTGCAAATCTCTATGATTTATTCTAAGTACATCGCAGAATATTGAGCTTATTGTTCATAATACAACACTGGATATGTTTTCCTTTCTTGCTCTGAAGCCATGTTAATTTTTTTCACACAAGGCACCTAGTACTGAGTTTCATGAGCATGAAATGTGCATGAAAATTTATGGATGCACATGTGTCTGTTGACCATGGTCATGATTTCTTAAGGCTCTCTGTAGCTGTTAAAAATAAATATAGCTGTTAAAAAAAGAAATTTATAGGATTCCCACCACAAGTCCATACTACAGTCCATGTCTAAATTTATGTATAACTTAGAAAAAAGTATTTTGAATATGTGTTATAGTCAACAATACTTACTTACTTATTCCTACATTATTTTCAGATATTAATTTCGAATAAACATATCTTTAAAAAACACAAGTAAGGACAAAGCTTATTCAGTATGGTGATAAGATTTTATTTTGCCTTTTGAATTCCAGGTGTAGCATATCTTTCTTACAAGATTTGGTTAGTACAAATGGATTTTTTTAGTCATTATTAGTGTTTTAAAAGCTCTGAAAGGTTTGCTGCTTTTTTTTTTCTTTTGAAGACTCATTAAAATGTTAGAATCCTCCAAATATGGCTTAATTCAGATGTTTTTTTTTCTGACTAGCATATTGTAACCAAAAAAAGAAAAAAAAAAAAACCCAAAAAAAAATGGAAGAATCATGGCAGCATTTGATCTGTGCTTTTGGACTTAAATATAACTCCTTAAAAACAAAAAAGCCTGCAATGATGATTTGAATTATCTGATTACAAAACCAGTTATCACAGTCTGCTTCCTGAAATTTAGAAAAGGTAAACTGTATTTTGACCAGTAATTTCATAAATAAAGTGCCAAATAAAAGACATGAGCAGATGTTCAAGGTGTTTTCCCATCATAGTATTTATTTGTGTAACTGGAGGTTGCAGTCACAGCTCCTATTGCCAAGGAGCCCGTTAGATTTTAATAGTAAACGTGTGTGCTGAAGATAGTGTGTTTTATACTGATAAATGTACTCCAAAAATTGGGAGTGGAAAATGAACAATTATTAGAGTTAGAGAAAAATGTGTATATTATTTGCCTAAATTAGTCTGAAAGATATATGGTAGAAATGGTTGGATTCTGGAAACAGAGGTATACACTCGGAAGTGGAATCCACTTTTTTTAGTGCATGAAACTGCTGTGTATATTTACAAGTAAAAATAATGGCAATTCAGATGTATCTTAACATATTCTAAAATTCCAGAAAAATGATACAATTCTGTCTTGAGGGGAAAATAAAGTGAGTGTTATCTTTAAAAAAAAATTGGTAAAGTATTCCTGATTTCTGAGATCACAAGGAATCTTCAGCCAGCTGGAGCCTTCAGGTTATTCAGTGATTCTAAGTAGAAATATAGATGACTAATGAAATAAATAGTTGTCTTCCTCTTAATTTTTCATTTATAGGGCCAGCAGTTCTTACATTTCCTGAGGCAGTCTGCATATATTATTGAGGTAGTATGTTAAAATGATCTCTCCTCATTTATCCTCCCCCACAAAATAGTTGAGATGTAACTTTCCAAAGAAAACATCTGAAACATTTAATTTTACCTGTCACTTTTTTTTCGTTTTCCCTGTTAAGAGTAAAACATTGGGCTGTACATTTTTAACAGCAGGTTTTCAAGTGAAGGTTAGAATAAACAAAAGTATGATTTAACATTCAGAGACCAGAAAATGACTAATGGGCAACTCTAATTCATTTTCCAGGTCGTAGGTAGGCATAGTTGAAAGCTAGAAAGGTAACAAAGGTTATCAAGACCAAAAGATAAGAATTAGAAGTTGTAAGTTTAGTGTCTAAAATTGGAGTTTCCTCATTTTTCTTTCTACTATGTGAAGTAGTAATTCCTTGGATCTACACTATTTGCATTGTCATGTTAATCCTAAATTATGATTTGTCTAATTCAAGGAATAGATATTTATTTTATTTAGCTGGGTTAATCTAGGAGCATTTTATTTTGTTATCCGTTTAGACACTATGCATGCATGCTTGCATTGTTTTGCAGAACTCTGAATATCTTCTCTATCACCTTGATGAATTTTATTTCTTGCAGATGTATTGGTTTAGGTGCTGCGTACTAGTCTCTCTAGCAAAGCCTTTTCTGCTCAAGAGCATTCAAATTGCACGTAGTGATCTGTGACTTCATATTGTCTACAACAGTCATTGTGTTTCTGTTATAGGCAAATGCCATTCGCTCAAAATGTGTCCAATTCAACTTTTCTGTTAGCAACATTCACATTAGACATAAACTCTCAACAGATTAATTTTTCTAATGTTACACAAGCAGAAGTAGTGATTGAACTCTGCTACTCACAGAGTAAGTTACTTTTACTAAGTCCCAGGAGAAACTGGTGTAGGTATTTTAAATTAAAAGCTATTATAACAAACTAGAGAAAAATGTTCTTGGATCAAGTTGTTGGAGCAGTTAATTCCTAAATAAATGCAACTGTACATATATTTTTCTGTACAAATATTAAAAAATACTTAAGATAAAATATTTTGGTTATTTGGTTGTAACTAGGTTCAAGCTGAACAAATCAGATTCAGTGTTAGTCTGATTTCACAGATAACATCGACTAAGCTTTAAGGAGTGTTACGCATGTCTAAAGTCTATACTGAAATTGTTTGGTATATCTCTTCCCATTACTTTTGGCTTATATTTGTTATATGCAATAGAAGCCACTGAACTAAGAATTTTTCTTCCTCTAATACATTATAGCCATACCAATAATGTTGCATTAGTCTGGCCTTGTTTAATGCAAGGATATACTTGCCGACATCCTATGGAACGCTCGTCACTGGTTTGACTTACAGAGAATGAGTATTCCGTAGGATTGCCACCCTTTCCTCTTGTCATCACTGTCTTCCTCCTCATCAGTGAAGTCCTGATCCAGCTCCTGCTGAAATCAGTTGGAAATTGTCTGCTGTATACAGAAAATTTTCTGCTCCATCTCGTCTAGGGTCAAATAGGTTTAATATTTGCAAATGTAATGACATTTTTTATCCTCTATAGAGAAATTCTGCCTCTAGGATGAGGTAGGCAGAGGAAGATATTTTTGAAAAATACTTTGTGCTTCACTGTGCTCATGCACCTGCAAGCATATGGCAAAAGGAGCCTGTCCCATGCCTGGCTGAGCATAGGGAACACAAATTCTGCAAAACAGATCTCTTATACTGGAGTCTTGGTACATTCCTGCCCTGTATGCCCACTTGTCTATCTTGTGGAGGCTGGATTTCATGGCTACTTTTATTGCGGAGAAGACAGGATCCATCTCCCCCAGAACTGCACAGGTCCTTGCCAAGACCTCCCTTTGTCGTTCCGCCTCAGCGGTGACATGCAGGGGCAGCCTAACACCAAGGGAGACAGGCAAGACACAGCATCTCACCAAAAACAGCCTGGGATATTCATTACTGCCTGTTACACTCAGTACTAACACAGTGAGACAATTTACTTGCTATGCATTGGAAAAATGGGAAAAAATCCCCATTACTTACTAAAGGACCTTGTAACTTTCCTCTGCACACTGCTTTTCACACTCTGCCTGAGTAAGCTGGGGGATGGACAAAATTTAAGCAAGAAGGGAGCCAGTGAAATCCTTGTTGAGGGCTACTGTGCAGGCATATGAATGTGTGAGAGCTCTGTGCTTAAGCAGTAGCTAATAAAAAATACAATTTATGAAAATTTCTTACATGTTGTAAATAGCTAGTGCATGTTGCAACTTATTATAAATTGGGGATTTCACTGGCTCCCTTCTTGCTTAAGTTTTGTCCAATGTCTTCTAATCCTAATTTGATTTCTAATCATTATGAAGTTCAAACGGTTGCAAAAGACAGGATGTTTTCTATTTGAGTAAGAATTTGCATCATAAAATTAAACGAGTTATTTTTGGCTTTGCAAACTTTATAGACTGGGTTAATTGTTTGGCTTTCTTTCATAGTTGTTTATACTCCATATCGATCTCCTTCCTCCAGATCAATCTCCTTCCTCTACACATCACAGAGGTACTTTCAATCTATGTATAATACAGTAAAGGCATAATGTTAGAAGTAGAGCCAGTAATAATCTTAGAGGGAACTGTGTGTCCTCAGCTTCATGTTTTGCCTGGGTCTGGGCTTCTTAAGCTCCTGCTCCAGTGACCTCAATGCCTGCTTGTGGATTTAGATTTTCTGTGATAGACATAGTTTGCTTATAGGATGGCTGAATATGTGCCTGTTCATCTTTCATTCTTGGTTTCTAGTTTGAGATAAACAGGATTTGCATAATTTTTTTTTTGTGTTGTATGTGAGATTTTCTTTTAGTTCATGAAAATGATGACTAGAGTTTGGGATAGCTCTATCTTTCCCACTAAGACGTGTTTTAGATCTAGTTTAATGGACTGGCATATCTGTTTTCAGTTCTCAAAATGTGCAATTATCCCATTAGAACTCCACCAGAGTCAAAGCTAGTCAGAGAGCAACAATGTCATTTTAAGGGAGGGGAGAGGAGCTTTGGGACTTGTGTTCATTTTGATGCTGAACTGTTTCTCACACCCACTAGAAATTCCATCTGAAATGTTTTCACTGAAACAGATTCATTTCCTTGAAATATTGTTCTTTAAAAGAAAAGGTATTGTAAAGCAAATAAGTTTTTTCTGTCTGTAGACTTTTATTAAACAGCGACTCTAGGCGGAAAATGGTTTCTGGACCATAGGAATACATTTTTGTATGACTACAGCACTGAAAAGGAGGGAGTCCATTTCCAGTGATACTGATCCAGTTTTAACCCAGAACAAAGGAAGATGGTCAGTATTCCCAAAAACCTCACTCTGTAATACCTGAGGTCTGTGGTGCGGTTTTTGCTATGTAGGCTTTGTTAACCCTAAAAATAAATAAATAAGTAAGTACTAAATACTTAACAGCGCCTATCACGGCATACTTACAGTGTAAAGAACCAACACACTGAACTTTGAGGTTAGGAGCAGCCCTGAGCTAAACTGTTAATTCTCTGTTGATGTTGATGCAAATGTTGCCCTCCTTATTTACCTGTAAACTGCTTATCAAGTCTGTGCACATCTAAGAAGTACCTTCTTTGTGCTGCTGGCCCTTGGCTAATCTGATTGAAAGCCTGATCCCACCTCAAGGCCAGGCACTGAACGTTATGGTAGCTGTTCCTACTGCTTGTTTTCACATAGGCAAACTTGGAATAGTTGCATGTATTTTATCATTCCTTCATCTGATGTCATTCTGCAACAGTGTTTACTTGGTGACAGGATCCCTTGTTGAGACTTAATGTTGCCCTCTCCTTCACTTCTCTGCCAACAGCGTGCTGAGGATTTGGTCACCAACAGGATAGGGCGGGTGATTGATCTTGTACCTGAAACACACAGAATTACTTTTAAACAAATATGTGTATCTTATGGGAAGATTTTTAAAGGCTTCTATTCAAATGAAGTTAAAGCACTAATAGTATTTTTAAACTTGTTAAATTAAAAAAACCCCAAATCTTGTTTTAATCAGGGCTTTTGAATAAGACAGCTATCTCTCATTGAAAAATTGCTTTCCTATAATGTAGTGAATTAAATCTTCTTCGGTGCTTTAATTGAAGTAAAGCAGCTGACTGGTGGTTTAAAAAGCATCTCTTTTGAACCTAACTAGGAGCTGATTGGCTGTGTTTATATAGGTGTCTTGGGAGCTTTGGAAATGCATGAATTTTTTTGGGGGGGGAGGGAGGAGGGAAGCAACAATAATTATATTTTGTTTTTGTGGTCAAAAGTAATACAGTTTTTCAAACCATGCTGAGGAAAGCATTTTCCCCTTGCTGCACAATTGATAGCAGTTATCTTCCTAATTTGCATTCAGTCTGCTGTTTTCCTGAGCCTGTTTTTCTTAAAGGCATTTCAGCCTGACACAGTTTTGCCTTATTGCTCTGACCACACGGGTTTTGGGGTTTTTTTATTATTATGCTGCTTGAAATCCATTTTTGAGTAATTATTTAATTGGTGGCCATTTATCCTAGCTGAGCCTTCAAGAGAAGCCAGTTGCTGCCAGCAAAGCCTAAAATAGCCTGAAAGGGTTTGTGATGCTAAGTTTGGCGATGCGGTATCGATGCCCACTTGGCGATTTCCTAGGTGAGGTCTGTGTCTGGATGTCAGAATGGATCATGTGAAACTATGTCGGTCAATTAATCACTGCCAATGAGCCATGATGTGCCAAAGCTCCTTCTCATAACAGCCTCCTTGTTAAGTTCTCAAGACCCAAATCCACAAGCCAGACCTCCTCCTTTAAGACCTCCAATGCAAGCTACAGAAGGATTTGCAGGAAAACACGTTTTCTGCAAGAAATAAATGTTGCAGGCTTATAGGGTTGCTCTATTGAAAGGAGAAAAAAAGAAAAAAAAAAAAAGAAAGAAAAAGCCAGGAAAAATGTGGGGTTTAGCTTGATAACTAGTTTTGTGGACTTGTTTATGCTGGATGGTTCTAGGGAAAGACTTCTAATGTGAATATAAAGTAAATCTGCATTAAGCAGTACATATAGCATAATTCAAAATTAGTTGAAATCTGACCTTTATGTTTCATAGCAATGACTGCTCTAAGGGAAAAAGTGTCATTCATGTTTAGTACTTCTTCTGCCTTATCAGTTCCTTCATCCTGACCTTACCAGATGCAAAAACGTAGGGTAAGAGAGGTAGGGAAAGTCAGAACTGAATAGTAGCCTGATGAACTACTGAAATAAATTAAATTCCTGTGACAAGTAAGTCATTGTTGTGGGGGATGGGGGGGAAGGGTGTGATGGGGGAAGGGAGAGTGTCTTTTACTTCACTGGCCCATTTAGGAAGTTTGGTCACTGGTATGAAGCCATACAGCTGCACACAATATAAAGTAAGTTTAGCAGCATATTTGGTGAGTTTATAACTTCCCCAGGGCATTTTAACATTAAAAATAGTGATTGTTAACCTGGTCCATCTGACCTTAAATATGAGCTTGCTTTGCAAGAAATGAGGGGTAACATCTCAAGTACGTTTCTTTGTGTTTTATTATTGCTTAAGGGCTTACATTGCTTTATAACTGCATTTTGTCTGGCTTTGCATTTTGTACTCAACAGGAATATTCAAATCCATGGTTCCAGTAAGGATTGCAATCCCAGTACAGGCATAGAAATATGTTCTTTTATAGTTATGCACAGATATTAAAAAATAAACAGTATATGATAAAGTGGCAGTTGTATATGACTTCGACATTAGCAACATATCCATTACATGTGTGTTATCTGTCTGGTGACTAAGGAATTTCACAACCAGCAAAAACTCTTTTTAGATCATTAGTGTCTCAGACTAGCAGCCAAAATAACACTGACAAATACTGAAGGGCACACAAGGCATCGTGCTGAAAAGAATTATCATTGTCTTATAGGATGAAGTAGATTACAGAATATTAAATTGAGGTTCTATTTAAAAAGGTGAATTTCTGTGTGTTTATCAGGCCGTCTTTCAAGGCAAAATTCTGGTTTCAGATGAATATGCAAAGAGAAGCACACAGGTTTTCAAATCTATGGGTGTGAATTTTTTTGAAAAAGTCACTATATTGCCTACAAAAATTAGGAAATTTTAAAAATAACATTGCTAAGAGTCTTCTTGCTGTTTCATAAGTCTTTAGGGTTCACTGTGTCAGGCATTTTTTCTGCAAATCTCAAAGATTATGTATTTATCTTTGAAAACAGATTTTTCTGTACTTGCACCTGGAATTAGGCACTAGATAAATCTTAAGCCCCCAAATATTGCAATTATTGCTAGAAATTGGTGGTATGGTGGAAGTGCAGGAACCAGCCCCTGGAACTCTTATGTCCCATGGCATGCTTCTGTGCAGCACTGGCAAAAAAAGTCCTTCTCCATCAGTGCTCCTCTCCCAGGACAGCTCCCATCCCTACTGACCAGTCACAGCACACCGTGCAGGTGGGTCCTGGTGCTCGCTGTCCCCAGGCACTCCTTTCATAGTGCACTCGCTGTTCCAGGTTTTGTTCTCACGCTCTACTATTTTACCATGCCAAGGAGAAAATTACTTTAAAACACCTGTATCTGCTTGAACTATGAATGAATTCTTTCCCCCTACCTCACAAGATTCCTTTGCCCCTCTCTTAGATGGAAGTAAAATCCCTCTGGGCTGGCTTACTGATAGGTTTGAGGGCCATTTAAACCTGCAAAGCTGTTTACAAGCCCTTCTTCTGATGCTCTCATGCGGTAGCCTACCATGTCTCTGCTGCTCAGGGTAAGCAATGCTAAGAGAATCTTCACACTCCAGAGCACAGCAGCTCCTTGAGAGACTCTGCTCTCTTTACTGGTTTACTTTGACGTCCAGACACAGGCACTGAAGGTGGAACTCACGTCCCTGTGTAAAGCCTAATGGAACTAGTTCTGCCCGAGGCACCAGGGCAGGGCCAAGAGGGAGCAGAATACCCACGTGGAAGCATTGCTTAGGGCACACCCCAGCTGTTTCCATCACCCCCCAAATCCTGGAGAACCCTCTGGTGTAAAGTTCCTTGCCATTTTGTCCCAAACTGTTCACAAATTCCCTGACTGGCTTTCTGCTACTACTGCAGCTGTCTTCAAGGGCATCTTCCGCCTCTCTCCCCCTGTGGGAGACCCGTACATGTTTTCTTAGCTTCTCACCTACTTTATAGTGCAGAAGGGAAGGGTGCCTTGTTAGACCCTGTGGCCTCACCTTCCGTGGAGACCTAACATGTAATTCTAACTGCTAAGCACGTAAGTGCTGCAATAGTAGCAGAGTTAACCCATCCACACCCCTGTTTTGGAACTTGTTTGCAGTCCATCCTCAGTTTTTCAAAACCCAGTAATAGGGTAAACACCTACTGCTTCAAAATCCTAGTCCCCAGAATTTATAAAGGCCTTAGAATAGCAATTTTAGAGGGTATACACACACATTATGGCATGTAATTTATGTTTGCAATTCAGAACTGGTTTGTATGAAAAGTATGCAATTTGTCAAAGTAACAATCCTTGGCTTTGTTTTACACTGGCTGTTAAACCACAGAGCTGAGGATTGAGATGTCATTTCCTAAAAGCTGCCTGCCTAAAAAAAATATCTATTCTATGTTCTACCCCATGTGAATGGTATGAAAAAAAAAAAAAATATATGCACACCAGCATCTTGACCCTGTACCAATAAAGACAAATATAGTCCTAGACTTCAGGTAAAGTAGGAACAAGTTTTGGATAGACTGTGTGGATTATAGATTCTTTTCAGAGAAGGGCCTTGTAATGTTGGAAGCATGACAAATAATAATTCATCTGAAAAAATGAAGTAAAGTTGCAGGTCTGCGGTAAGAATTATCGCCTACCTAATTCCACTTGGTATAAACAAATGGCTTAATGATTTAACTATTTTAAATTGTTCTAATTGTGTGGAATACACAAACAATTTGAACTTCATGATGTTTTGGTTTTTATCTTTGTGTCCCTAGTCTCTGGTGTCTGAGATGAACACTGTCAAAGCCATGTATTTTTGTAGAATCCAGGAATCATGGAAAACCAGTGGGAAGAGACCTCAAGGATCATCTGTTCCAAATTTTCTTGCTAAAAGTGAGGTCTAGACAAGATGGCCCGGCACCCAGTCCAGCCAAATCTTGAAAGTGTCCAATGCTGGGGAATCCATCACTTCCCTGAGGAGATTATTCCAATGGCTGATGGTTTTCATTTTGAAAAATTTCCCTGGGTCCAATCAGAATCTCCCTGGGAATAACTTGTGCCCATTAATTACCTTCTGCCTTTACCTTGTGACTCCCTGTGAAAAGGGAGTCCCCATATTCTTTGTAGATGTCCTTTACATTGGTGGAACATGGTGCTAAGGTGATCCTTGATTCTTCTTTTCTCAAGGTTGAACAAATCCATATCTCTCTCAGGCTTTCCTCACATCTCAGCATACCCAGGCCTTTTGATCATCTTTATTGCCCTTCTATGGACCCTCCCCAGCATGTTCACAGCTTTTTTTTGCATTGTGGGGACCAAAACTGAACATGGTATTCCAGGTGTGGCCTGACACACGTTAAGTAAGTGGGATAATGGCTTCTTTATCCAGTTGTTGAATGAGCTCATAAGAAGCTTTCTGGCCAAAAAAGTGCACAAAGTCAGATGCACCAGTTTCAGTCTATGTTTGTGGAGTCTTTGTGCATCATGTCTTTAAGAGATACCAATTTCTGTAAATCTACTTAACATGTTAATAAATCATTTCATGTCTTATATGATGCAGCATCATTTTCTGTGGGCTTGGCGAACGCGATATATAAAATTGTGTACATCCACTCAGAATGTTTCTGGGAAGATTGTTTCCCTCAGTTGCTGCTTTCAGCATGTCACACACATCTTTGTTGGCTCCTTTCTTCTATCGCATCAGACCAGTGTTACTTGTCTCCACTTCAAGGACCTTTCATGTCTTATATTTACCCTGTCATCTCTCCACTGTTGACTGGTTGACTTCTGCCTGCAGCCAGCTTCTGACACCCATGTTCAGCACTCACTTGTTAAATTTTCAGACAAGCATCTCTCTTCTCATGCTACTGGTCAATCTCAGAAAGAGCCCGTTGTAAACGGTCTCAAAGCTATTGCATCATTTCTGTGCTTCAAATCCCAGTCTGTGATGCCAACGGAAGTTTTCACAGCTGATATACAGCAAGTACTGCCTGTAATGACAGTCAAGCTTGTTTTCTTGTATCTTTCTTGAAGAAAATTCCATCGATATTGTTTTCATCTCTATGAGACCTTTTGTTTTATGTATGTACAACTACTGTGTGAGCTACTATGGCAAAGGTAGTAGCCTACCCAGGCTAGGTCATGCCACAGTATTGCAACAGAGTAATTCTGTGGTTGCATCAGGGGATTCTCTCAGTCTCATTCTCAAGAAGTGCTACACTGAATATTCCTACCAGCCAGGTGCTCTGCTGGCAAATGTGCCTGTTGCCTCACTGTCCATTGCCTCATGCCAGTCCAAAGTTTCCTTGTGAAACTGTCTGGATATCAACGTTGCCTGCAGTGCTCTCAGAGTTCAAAAGGTTCAAATATATATCCCTAACTGGATAGAGCAGATATGAGAGACACATACCCATGTGTGAAACTGCTACCTGTGTAAGCACTGATTTGTGGCACAACAAGGAGAAAGACTTGCATATGATTCATAGCACCCAGCCTAATTTGGCAAGGTGCCCCTGTGGATCTATTTTCCCTCCCTGGTTGATGGAAAGACAGAAACATTATCTACAAAATGATTTAAAAACACCAAATCAGGCACTTCATACAACTCAGTTGACAGTAGAGGAAAGTTGGAGACATAAAGCAGAGGTGTTTAAATTTGGGAAGTGCAAAGGACCTTTCTGCCTCGCTACTGGGGGTGGTATTTCCATGTCAAGAGCCTATGTTCACAAAGGGGTAGACATGCCATGACGGCTCTAGCACTACACCTGCCACCTTGCAGCACGCTGGAGAGCGTGATCCAAAAGCCTACAGAAAAGGGTGAAAGGAGAATGAGAAAGATGTGTTAATCAACCAAAGATCCCCAGCCTGGATCTGTTCATTATTTGGGTCAGAATGGTGGAGTCCTAGTCTGAGGATTGTATTTCAGGGTGGAGTTGAGGATCATTTAGGTTGAAAGGGACCTCAGGAGGCCTTAATCCAACCTGCACCTTAGGGCAGGGCCAACATTGACTTAAGTCCAGTTTCTCAGGACTTTGTTTAGATGGGTCTTAAAAGCCTCAAGTACAGAGATTGTGAAATCTCCCTGTTTAACCTGTTCTACTGCTTGTATCACCTCATCACAAATTTTTTTCCCAGCTCCAGCTGACCATCTTGGCAGTCCTTCATTGGAGTCACTCCAGTTTTTCAACATTTTTCTTGTGCTGTTGGACCCAAAACTGGACGTAGCATTCCAGATGCAGTATAACAAGTGCTAAGTAAAAGGGAATTATCGCTTCTTTTGATCTACTGGCTATAGGACTTTTGATATAGCCCTAGATGCTGTTAGCTTCCAGCACGGGCAGAGCACAGAGCTGGCTCATGTTCAGCCTGCTGTCCACCAGGACGTGAGGTCTGTTTCAGCAGAGCTTCTATCTAGCCATGCTGTATTTCAACAGTCAATGAATCTGTCCCATCTGCATCTGACCTGCTTGAATTTTACAAGGTTCCTCTTGGCCTCTTCCTCCTGCTTGTCAAGATACCTCTGAATGGCAAAAAAGTATCAACTATTTCCCCCAGGTTGGTGTCATCTGCAAATTTGCTGAGAGAGCATCCATCTCCTCCTTCAGGTCATTGATAAAGGTACTAATCCAGGATTTCAGCATCAAGAGTTTCATGCAGTGTTGGCTCATCTCCACAGCCCTGTTTGCAAATTTTGAAAAGTTCCATAAATGCTGCATTTTAAAAAGCCAGATCATGGGAGGCAAAAAGCAGAGTTCTGTAGTATGAGCCCTTTGATCAAGTAGGGTCACATTACCATGAACTGTCCCAGTCCTGGACCTGACATTGCAATTTTCAATTCACACGATGTGTCTGAATGTTAAGAGAGGAAAGAGAATTCCACTTGAAGCTGAGAGCATCCTGCAACCATAATTGTGGACTCATTGTAGCTACCCACAACACACATATATATACACAGACATACATGCACATGAAGGAATGTATCTTATGGCAGGAACCCTTTGCGACAAGTTTCTGAGTGGAGTGAGCTTTTCCAGAAGAGTTACTGACCTGTGGAACAGGGTTTCTATCATGAAAATGCTGACATAACCTTTAACTGTAGAGCCACGAACAGCTTTGTTATATTACTTGTTCCTAGCTTATATCCTTGCCCTGGAAACAGTGGTAGTATTGTCTGCTGCTAATTGTGTTAAGGGGTCGGGGAGAGTTGGCACTGATATCAGAAGGGAAAAATAATTTAAAATTAAAAATTCCCCTTAAGTGAGTCATACAAACTTGGGGGAATTTTAAATGAATGGCTTTAGTTTTGGGTCTATGTGTATGATACTCTAATTTTTTTGTTGGTTTTATTTTCACGTTGCAGATATATCAGATGTAGTAAATGTTCTTTATCAATCTAATATATTTTGGTTATTTTAAGCCCCTTACATTTATAAATCTGACTGGTGGATCTAATCACCTTTTTTACATGCTGTTTTTCCTCAGTACTTTATGTAAGGAGAAACCAAAGCTTCACACAGTGTTTCCAACTCCCATGATTTTAATGTGGGTCTTCCAATACCTAGTGTTTTCTTTAAGCCTCAGCTCCTCGAGCTTGATGGTTATTTCAAGATCTCAGCTTTTTGTTTTGCAGCCCTTGAGGTTTCCAGGAAAATACTGAAAATCTGAGTGCTAAAAGATCAAAAGTAACAATTAAACAACCCCCCAAAAAATCTAGAAACATCAGTTCTGAATCTTATTGTGGCTTTTAAAGAGACTTTTTAAAAGCTTGTAGTGGCAATACTTTGAATATAATCAATTTGAATAGATCTGCTTGGAATGCAAATCGCCACCAGAACTCCCATTATTAATGCTGTCTCCTAGAGGTGTGCAAAGCAAAGTCCTAGGGCTAGTTGTTTCTGACTTTTACGGATATGAATCCTGATTTGGTAATTATCTTTCCAAGAGTGTCCCAACCTAAAATCTCAGAGCTGGGCCATCTTCTTTAAAGCATTATGAAGAGCCCTTGGCCTTCTGCTGCAGATAAAGTATCATAATGGCTGACACCATCATCAGCCTTGCAAGGGGTTCTGCAAATGGATACCAAATCTGAAAGATACGTAACACTCTCACACTAAAGGCTTCTGTCGACCTGCCTGGTGCTGTTGTTTTCTTTCCAGAGGTGCTAATTTCCAGAGATAAAGAGCTGACTTCTCCCAGGGAGAAATGCAAAGGACCTTGCAAAAGCTATTAAGTGTGGGAAATTAACAAACATGGGAAGCAAATGGCTGAATATATGAGTTTCACTCAATTAACTTTTTAACAAACAAAACCTTGAGGGGCTCCCCACTATTCCAGCTGTTCTGTGTTTGGTGTCAAGCTGAGTGTTACTTAGTTTTAACCCGGGGAAGGCAGGAGGAACTTGGCAAGTTTTGCAGCAGTTATCTTTTTCATTACAGATTAGTCTTTCCTTCTCAATCAGCATAGGGACAATATTGCCCCTGCCGTCTGGAAAGTGCAAGTTAAGGCAGGTGTTTGTGAACATTCCACACTGTGAAATCTCGTCAGAGCTGCCCTCTGTGCCATTCAGTACAGAAGGAAGAGCAGGCAAACGTGTGGTGCAATCATTAAGCACAGCCCTTCATGCACCGTGTTCTCCCTCCACCATGCAGGGATGGGTTGTGGTCTTCTCTTTCTCGAGTCCTGTCCATCTTCAGAGACTGCCCAAGCAGAGAGCAAGAGCTGCACGGGTTTGTGGTACATTTCATCTTAGATCCCCTGCTAGCATAACCATAGAAGGGTGGGTTGTGTCTATGGGATGGGAAGACTGGTAGTTAAAAGTAGCCTTTAATGTGTGACCTTGCCAGGGTTCCAAGGACTGAAGAAAGTCCCCACTAAGCAAAGGTTTATGTTTTCCATGTGCTTCACAGTCCCTACAGTTTCTGTCTGTACAATACAGTTTTAATGTGTTCTGAAATCTTGTGTAACCTGATCACTGAATTAGATGATATTCTTAAGGATATCAATAGCCAGCTACTGGAAAGTTTGCCATCATAAAAGTGCTCCTTTTTGTTCTTGCTTAGTAAACGCATTAATCATAATTTAGCAGGGGAGGAAAAAGAAGCCAATCTTTTGCAGTAAAACCATCTGCCCTTTATTTCTTTTGTTCAAAGAAAAAGCCATAAAATTGAAGCTCCTTTAAAATTTTCCATGATAAGTGTTTCTCTGCTTTCTTTTTCAGGTTTCTCTAATTTGCATGAAGGAGACTTTGATTGATTGAAACCCCCTAGTAAACCTCTAAGTCCTTAACCACTTACTGCTTGTTTGATATAGCATTTGCTGTTGTTTATAGTCTGCTATCCATAGGATTGGTTTTTGGTGTAATAAAGTACTAAAAATCTCATAGAGTTGTATCGACTTGGGTGTTCTGCGGTTAGCATGGTGGTTGTTATGCCTAATTCCCACAGCAGAGAGGGGGAGTTAGGGGGAGCATCATAAAGAACAAAAGTTAGTGGATTGCCAGCTGAGTAAAGCCCTCACTGTGAACAGGTTTGGGTAATAGTAATATTTCTAAAGGGGAGGGTAATGACACTTAAGTGAGGTTGGTCTTAGTAAGCAGTTGCAGGTCTGGATCCAATAATGTATCATTTACTGCGTCTGGAATAGATCGCTTGAATAAATTAAGTGAACTCTTACCCTGCTGTGAGCTTTCTTGCTGTGTGCTCTGTGCTTATTAGCCTCCTAGCCCCTAGTTTGACCCTGTTCCTTTCTTAAATTAATGCATCTCCAATTCCCTAATCTAGCCCTTTCTCTTTTTTTTTTAATCTCATGTTTCTTTGTTTCCACCCAACTTGAGGAAATAGCTGAGGAGTTTTCAACTGTTTACCCAGAGGCAAAATTAACAGGTGCATTCGGGGTTACTGTGAGGCTCATCAGATGCACAGAGGGCTTGGCTCAGCTCCCACTCTGATAAACAGAACAGTATTGTAAATTAATTGAAAACCGACCAAGATGAAAGTATCAATTAACACATAGGTATAGTTTTTAATTTTTAAAAATTTATTTTTCTAGTGACAGGGAGGCATTTTTAAAAGGGCATTTTAGAATGTCAGGATCTTATTATCTATGCTAAAGACAGAAAACTTTATGATCCAGATTTGGTGAGAGGGTATTACTATAAAAGAAAAAGCATAACTTTTTAGTGAGTCATTTTGAGCCATTATTAGCTGACAATATGCCACTCAGGGAGGACTTTTCAACTTTAGAGTTGTTTCTCCTTTGTTTAAAATGGAGAACACTTTTAATGCAAAAATGTCCTTACCACTGTGCGTACTGATTTTTGACAGAAATTCTTCCTTCATGATACAATTAAGAGTGCATGAAACTACATTTTCTATCATTTCCCTGATTTAATTTGGGAGAATTTTGCAAGCATGGAGCTGAGGGTGTAAAGGTTAAGAAGAAATGCATTATGATATGTGCTATGTCTTCATCCAGGGATCACTGACAGTCAGCTCCACTTTATATTCAAAGGCTTTTCAGTAAGAACAAAAACTAAGATTCACCTTCGTCATTGTGAAAAACTAAACCTCATATTTTTCAGAGAACTGTCTCCCTCCAAGCACTTCTAGTGCTAAAGACAAAAGGCCTTGAAAAGTGCTTTGTTGAAAGGAGTTTTGCAATCGTTCATATGTCACAATATGTGAAGGCAGCCTAGCTTAAAAAATATCAGGAAGTTCACAATGAGCTGTTTAGTGACCTTGTAATAATCTGTCATTTCAGGCAGATTCTGTGGCATCTGAGTCTTTTAATGGTCATTTAGAAAACTGAATTCAATAAGACCGGAAAATAATTACTGCTCTGTTTGGTAGATAAGGATATGCTGGAAGATGCAAGAATTCTTTAGGTGTTTCCTTATGATGTTTTGGAGGCAACAGGTTTTGCAATAGATTATAGAATAATCAGTATGTAACTGCAGCATCGCTTACAAAAACTATTTTTCTGTGTTTTACTTGTGAGTGTTTGTTGACTGGCATTGTTTTGGGGGAACCGCAGAATGGGTAGGATTGCTGTCTGGTGTCTGAACCTCTGGAGTCATTTGCAGTGTGGAGAACAGAATAGGACAGAAACATCAAGATGGCAGCAGTACCTTCATGGTGAAAAGCTGAATGGTGTTGTAATATATTGCATTTAATATGCAACTTTGAACTCCACACCTGTACTCTGCATAACCCCTTCCAAACTCACTAAAGTTCACTAAACTAAAGTTTCCAAACTTTAGTGAACTTAGTTAGGTGTTCCAGGTGCCCGTGCAAGTTTGTAAAGCTCCTCGTTAGAAGATGTGGTTGTACATGGTGGCCCCAGACCTTTTGCAGTTTCCATACATCAAGCAACTTCGGAGGCTAAACAGGGAGAAAGACATTTTTGGAACTACAGTGTCTTTAAGGTCCCTTCCAACCCAATTCATCCTATGGTTCAGCTTTGTTGGCTAATATACAATATCATCAGTTGTGACGATCACAAGACACTCTGAGCTCTGTAGCAGCTGTGTACACTTTCTCCTCTTCTTTGTATCTCAATCAACGCTAATCAATGCAGGCTTGAAATTGTTTTGCTATCTGTGCTTCTCTGCAGGATCCTACAGCAGCATAGGTTGCACTGAAAGTTGTGAGAGGACAAACTGGATTAGCTTGAAGACAAATGGGGCATTTCCTTGCTCATGGTTTCTCTGCTTCTTATAGCTACATAGACTCACATAATCTTATCTGTTCTGTTGCTTCATTTTTTGTCAGTTTTTCACCTTTAGAACTGCCCTGGTTAAACTCTTCTTTAGACCATTCCAGAGATTATCTGGGTGATCTACAATGTTCCTACTAATAGAAGGAAAGAGAAAGGACACACAGAGAAGGACTGCTTCTGCAAAGAAGGAATGATGTATCGGAGTTGATATAAGCAATAGCTGAGAGATTCAGATGTACCTACAAAAGATAGGATAATACTTTTCCTTACTGATCAGGTCAGACTGGAGGTGGAGAAGGATTAGGTGTGCTCCGAACTACACTGGTTTTTGTAATGCCAGAATGAGAGTTTGCTTCTGTCTCCAAGTTAATCAGTTCTATAGTTTTCACAACACGGCTGTATGTTTGCAGATCTTAGTTTCCTTTAATGCTCTTATTTTTAATGAAGTTGAGTAGATCTGAGTGTTCCTCTTGGCACCCCTGTGTCACTCCAGACGTCTGTGTAGGTCGTGATTGCTTCAGAGCTGGCCTCATCTTTGAGATAGGTAAGAGGTAAGAGCTTCTCAGTTGCCAATCTCCTTAACAATGGAATGAAACACTATTCAAAGTGTATCTCTTTTGGAGACCCCATGCTCTCTTTCGTGCTTTTGATCACCATGAAGTAATTCATTTAGATGTCAAAAAGGTTTATTAATATATCACTGAAATTAAAATGGACACTGTTCAGTTGCAAAACTATTGCTCTGTGTACTATCCAGACTCAGGCCTTGCTATAATGTTTACTTTTTGCTCTCAGTCAAGAATTTCTTCCAGCTGTAAGGGGGAAAACATGGTTTGTTTTTCATTTCTATAATTAAAGTTTGAACACACAACTATAGATATGGGGACTTAGGGACATCATGGAACATCAGGAAATTATGGACTTGAAAAATTACTTAAACTCTTTAAACCTTTCTATCATATCCTGGAGAATTACTTATATGTTTCATCAATTTTAAGCACTCTCTTGCTGTAGGAATGCAAACCACTTTGCCTAACCAAGTGAATTTTACCTGCCTTTTAGGCAAGGGTAAGGTGAACCAAAGCAAATCAAACTTGATAGCAATTTCTGCTACCTTTGACAAGGGGCCTGATTTTATGTGTGCTTTCAGCAGGGGGTCACTTAGGCACTGCAAATACTTATTAAGTCTTCAAATTGCTGCCCAAGTCTGATGCAGAAGAATACTGGGATGGAGATTATTGGCTGAACATCTGTGTTATCTCAGAAATGTCTGTGCTGTAGCATGCTGAGAGCCACTATAATCTTTGCAAAGGAAAGTCATGTATTCTGGGAGCTATCCTGGTGTAAGATGGTTGCCAATTATTCATTCTTCTACTGTAATAAATTAGACTGTGTCCACATTGGGCGGGGGAGAGGGGAAGAGAGAGGAAACATTGGAATATGTTTTTGAATATGAGTGAGTCCATAAATAAATTTGTATATAGAAGTCAGAAACTGCAGAAAAAAACAGCGTACATTGTCAGAAGCTGTGTTCTTGCAACGGAGACATTGCTTGGACTTCCAAAAGATATAAATTTGTGAATTATCTTATGGAGTGTGAAATGCGAGACAGAAGATTCACACAGCAAGTGGTTTCAAGAGAACACACAGAAACCAGAAGCAAAGAGGACATAGTGAAAATGCCTGTATAGCAACTATGACTAAATCACTTGGGATTAAATGAACTCCAGAGGGCAATTAAAATATCAATTATTCTGTAATTCTCTGATCATTATGTAAGTTGGATGCAACTGCTTTCTTAAAATTAGATGTATCCCACATGTCAGGTATTTTAAGATTGAGCTTCTCGTAGTGCTGTGTCTTTAAAAAGACAGTTCTATACCAGTACAGACTCATTAGAGTCTTGGTTTTTAATTTGCTCAATTTAGGTATAGAAGTGTGATATATACTTTGGTATACTTCTTACTTCCCCTCTCCATTGCAGTTAATAATCTCATAGATGTCATTGCCCAGTAATAAATTTAGATGCTGGTAATAAGGATTGAATTTTTTTTTTTTTTTTAGTTGTTGTTAAATGCTTTATAACTCATAAAAATGCATTGGAATGGCACACACTGTGCAAATTGGGGATGGGTATTTTACTTTTATCTCAAGAGAAGGCTTTAATTTTGGTTAAAATCAGAGAAGTCTAGAAGAAATAAATGTGGAGTTTGTTGTTTGGGGTTTTTTTACTTTATTTTTTCCAGGAGCTCTGAAGTGTCATTCGTGTGGTAAATGCTCATGTAGTGATAATAGTGTGAACTGAATCCAAAGTTGTTTATATTTTCTAAAGTTCTAAAGTGCACAGTGCAATTGTAGTTATAATGAAATGACTTGTCTTACAGGGAACTTACTCTGTAGATAGCAAAGAGAGTGGGCAGATTTGCTTGAGCCATGCTGCACTACTCTAGAAGGATCTGGGTTTTTTCTGCTGATCTCATTGGACCAACTACCATTGAGATGTATGAAAGGAATTCCTTGGGAAAATGAAATATGATATTTTTTTTCTAGCATTTTCATGGCCTTGTCTGGGTCTCCATCCTCTGACTTCTTGCTCTGGGAGTGAGGCTTACATTAGCATTTGCAGGAAGTCTGATTCAGCTGAAAGACTTGAGCCTATGAATAATTGCAGTTCCATAGTTATGTCCATGATACCAGTGTGTCCTTTCCTACTTTTCAAATTATTGTATCCAGGAACAGATTCCTGAACGCTTCTTTAAATTATTTCTGAAAAAGTACACACACAAGGTATCTTTTGTCAGAGTCCTAATATTTCTGTTCTGCATCTTAAAACCACATTTTCAAATACAGTGGAGTTCCTTGAAGCCATATATTAAGAAGGGAAATTATACAAATTCAGTAGGATAAGAGTCATCTTGCTCTACAGTTTTTTAAACTTTATTGTGGTTTTTAGAAATAGCTGAAGGGAGGAATGAATAGTCACTCTCAATAGAGAATATCTGAGTTTGAATTCTCTGGAACATTCCAGTGCTGTTGAATAATTATTTTTGTTTTCCTTTGTATGTGAGGTAAGTATGTGTGTCTGAGGGCCATGAGGCGTTTCGTTTACCTGCTAGAAGTAAGCTTTATATATTTCTTTAAAAGAGAAAAAAATTATTGTAGAATGCTTTTTTCACAGAGGTAATGCATACAAGTAATACAACTTTTAAAGGCAGCTAGTCTATCATGCTCTTTTAAAATACATTGTATAGAGAGCAAATTACCAGTAAATTAAACACTTTTGGAAGTAAGATAACTACACACAAATAAATACTTAACTTGAAAACTTCTTAATACATGTCTTGTGGCTTGGATTTTGGAGGGAAAGCAGTGAGGTTGGGTTACACAGTTGTGAGCCAGGTTGCTGATTAACTGTGTTAAAGGAATATTCCAAAGCAGAACATTACTTATAAATCCCCTTATGTGTGTCAGTGGCTCTGCCACTACAAAGACTTGCATACATGCTTAATGCTGTGCCACGGGAGCATTCCCCTCAAGGTGACAGCTCATGAAGAGTGAAATCAAGGCTAACTGTAAATATTTTCAGGCTCAGATTCTGCTTGAGAAGCTGAGTATGTATGTGTATGTATGTATATGCAAACACTGTCATACGTTACACTTTAAAAATTACTCTTTATAGCTGACTGGTGTTTTTCTGTGCTTTTTGCCAGGTTCTTCACATGTAGGTTAGTCCACAGCAGCACTGGCAGCAGAAAGTTTGTGTATCTTAAACTAGGCTGGCTGCTAACAAAGGAAGTTTTTAGATTATCTAATAACCTGCTATCCCTATCAGCTAAAATCATCTTGTACTAGCTCTCAATAGCCTTTGGAGGGACACACAACACACCCAGGCCATTGCACAAGATTTTACTCCTCTGAATTCTCTCTCCAGCTCTGCACAGAACTTGGAAGCTTCAGTGGCCATGGAAAGGCCCTGGGTATATCTGCTTCAAACCCTGCTCCTAGACCTGAAGGCCTTGCAGGCAGCTTTTACCTCTGGGAGAATGCATGTTACCCTTTCTCCTGTGTGGATGGTTCTTCTAGGGCCATCAGCTGCTTCTTCCAGAGAAGCAGAGCATCTGGAGGGTTTTTTACAACTTGGAGAAGCATTAACTCTGAGAAGTTATTTGTGTTGTTTGAAGTACGGCTACTCCCTGGGACTGTCATCTTCTCACCCATGGGAACATGACCTCATGGAAAAGCGTGTGTGGGCTCAGTGTCATCATTTAGGCTTGTCAGAGAATTGTTATTTTTCACCCTGCGCTCCACTCCTGTTACCGGAGAGGAGCACTGAGCTCATAATCAGTAACAGAAATCTTGTTTGATGCTTCTGTTAATAAAGATTGCACTGAGCGAAGTTTATTGTCCCTCTGATGCAAGGCATCCTCTAATGCAGTAAAAGTGCAGTTAGCAGATGCTGGCCGCACCACACAATTCCTTACAACTGTATCTTTTAATTTTTTAAATGTTTTAGAGTGGAAACTAAGCATTCCTCTTTCCTTGGAAAGAAGAAGATGTATCTGATTTAGGATGACTGGAGTAGTAAGTCATGGGCAGAATGATGGATCTGAGATATACTTGAAGGGATAATTGTACACAACCAGTAAAGCTGGTAAATATTTAAGGGTCATGGGTTAAATGTCAGAGCCACAGTACTTGAGCTCAACTCCATAAAGTATCAAGAATGACTGGTAATTAAATCCAGGGTATATTTCACCAAAGGGAAATAAATTTGACAGCTAACAACCAATACTGGATTACCACCTCTCAGAGGTTAGGGATCATGCTAGTAATTGTAGGTGGTTTACAGTTGTTAACATAATAGTAATAGGTAGAATGATTGCTTACTCATAGACATCACAATGCCAAGCAAGACTAAATCTCTGTATGTTAAGGAGAAAAAGAAGTCCCCCCAGTCATTACAGTAACTTCATCTTATTTCACTCAGCATTTAGCTGTTTAAGGTAAACATCCTTAGGCTATTCCTGCTTGAATCTTAAAAGTGAAGGTAATCGTGGTACAATGTCCTCAACTCTTCCCTGAAGCTGAATGTAAGGAATATTTAAATTTGTAATAGAAAAGTGGCTTTCTATTTTTCTGAGTTGTTTTACATTTAGAAATCAACATGGACAAGTATGTCTGCATTCAATGATTGTGACAAACTCCTTTCTTTCCCTGCTCCCCCACCCAAGATGATTTTTACCACTGAATAATCCTGTCTTGATCAAGCTCTCCTTGGTAGTCTGCTAAGGTCTTGCACTTATGAAACATTTTAGCCAAAATTTTCAAGATACACTTAAAACCATGGTTGATAATTAACATGGTTTCACATACTGGAAACTGATGCACAGTAGATGTGATGCAGGATTTATTAATTGTAAAATCTCCTACGTTGTGTTTCAGGTGATCACCTAACCTAGACACCAGTTTCTTCTTATCAGGACTCACTGCTCAATAGTTTTTATGTTTCTCAGCAGAAGGAGGCGCAAAAGGAGGTGCTTAGCACAAGCTCTGGCTAGAAAAAAGACTCGCAAGATTTGACAGCAGATGTGGGAACATTATTTAATATTGGAACAGTGCACAGAGCTTTAAAAATGTTTAATCAAGTGGTCTCATTTTTTTGAGAAGCTCGTAAGAGAAAATTCTCTGCTCCTGCCTGCTCTTGCATTGCCTCTGGTTCGTTTGGAATTTTGCATTACCCAGGGTTTCTTGTAATCATGTTATCATGAAGAGGATAGTCTATTTGGGTACATGAAGTGTAATTTTTCACAAGTATGGCAAATAGGACTTGATAATCTTCAGGTCTGAGAGGAGGAATGCAAACTGGGCCAACTTCATGTAATCATAAGTAATTGTCATGAATAAAAAGCTAACTAAAGATACCTGTGTCTAGAGTTGAAAAAGTTCCAGATCCTTTTCAACAGTATTAAGTAGAGTTCTTTATACCCAAGGTGACCAGCAATGGTAGAGATAGGGGAGTGCCTGGAAAGCTTGACTGCTGCTTGTAACCGAGTAGGATGTGTTGGTGTTTGACAATGCAGTTCCTCCTGACAACTTGTGCTTCACTGCAGCTCTGCAGCCCTAACTTGGATTTAGTTAACTGGAACTGTAACCATGTAAGTGGCAGCGAAGACAGAGAAACTTACTGTCACCATGAAGAAATTTAAGTAAATCTCTGTGTGCTTGCAGGTCTCCACAGTTTTTGTCAGAATCCTCCTATTTATGGTAATAAAATGGACACAATTTGCATTTGCTTGCCTCACAGAGAGTAAAACTCTTTGAGAACAACCTTGACTCAGCTGTGCAAAATGAGGTGATTTGTAACAAACTTGAGCAATTTTATTTATTTGTTATGGGGAATTTTGTTTGGTTTGAGGGTTCTTGGAATTTTTAATAGTTTTCTTTACCAGCAAGCTTCCTGCTGGGACAGAAAGTTTCTCCAGGTTCCTCAGGGGACAAGTGGGTTTGTTTGAGTGGTCTCCAAGTGACAGCTACCTGTCATTGACATCAGCACTGTTGTTGCTCGCTTGCTGCCTTCTTCTCTCCATCTCTCTCACTGTTCCTCTCTCTGCTCCCTCCACCCTTGCCTTTTTCTCCTCTGTGGCTGTTCAGCTGTGGGCAGTCATAATGCCTGGCACAGCCCTTGATTTGTCTTTCAGGTCCTCCTGTTTCCTCCTTGTGAGGCCCAGAGGTTTCCAATGTCTGCAGTCATTTCAGGTCTTCCTTTCAGAAAGGCCAAAGCTGCTGTGGAGATCCTGTCCAGACCTGTGGGAAAGTGCAGCCCAGCAGTAGCTATTAATACTGTTCCTTTCCCAGTCCTTCTGAAAGGAACTCCCAACAGGAAGGTTTCAGCGCTCTGCACAACTTTGCTTTAACTCTTTGGCTACTACATCATTAAACTGCCCAACAAAGCTGCCTTGGGTTTTTTTGCCAAACACTCATTGTCTCTTGATATAATTGCTAGCAGAGGTTTGCCATTAGGAGTCTTTAAAACAGCATTTTTCCCACTCCTCCCCAGGGAAATGCTAGTAGTGCTTGATTCAGAGATTATTGGTGTCGGCTTCAGTATTTGGAAATATATCCTTAGTGTCATCAAGGTTAATAAAAGTGCTTTAAAGGATGGTATCAACAGGTTAACTTGGCTTAACAGTAAATAGTCACAGTGTGTGAAGGGACTTGAATGCTAACTTTCTGGAGTTTAGTTTGCCCTGCTCCTTGAGGCTTTGCTCTCCTTCAGCCTACGTATGTAACACTCATGGGATACTGCATAGGCACTGCAAGGGAAGAATGGAGCTTCTCGTTGCTTTCTGGCAATTGCTGTCAGCTTGTGCCATTCTTAACATAAGATAGGTATCTGCCTCCTCTGGCCTCTCTTATAGGAGCATTAATTAAAATAAAAAAAAATAGGGGGAGGGATTTATCCTTGCTACGCAGGGTAAGCAACTTCCAGAGATGTTTAATTTCAAAGTGCCAACTATCCATGATATAGCCACTGAAATATTAACACTACAAGTTCTCTCTAGGGTCATTTTTTGTATTGTTTTATATTTTTCCCCTCTAGGAAACAAAAATAATTTAGTCAGTTTCACTTTTGTTTCTAGACTGATTCTTATCAAGGTCATCCTAGTTTTTTATGGCTGGGCAGAATATTACTGCATTTGCACCTTAACATGAAAGTATTTCCTTTGTAAAACTGAAAAGTCAGGTTTATCCTTCTTATCTGCCTTTAACATCTGTGCTTATTGTCATACATAGTTTTAAAAATTACTTCTATGGTTCTGTGGAAAAAATTGGTTTATGAATGTAGTCATCAACACAGTTATTGGTAAAATGTCTGCCAGCAAGATGTTCCCAGTGGTTGTTGATTAAACTGCAAAAAGAAAGGAACATAATAATAGCAGTTCATTTACACATTCCTGGCACTTTTTAATTTAGAATGAACCACCCCCTCTTTTAAAATGTAATGGAAGATACAAGATGGTAGCAGTGCCACAGTGCTGTTATGATTAGAATATCCCAAAAGCATAATTCTGATGGAGTTTTTGTGTTAATCCGTACTTCCACAATCCTTTCCTTTAGAGCTCCCAAGAAAAATAGGAATGCTGCCTAAAAACATGTACCTAAAAACCACAACTTGAAATGATTCTTCCCTTTTTATTACAACAAAAACAAAACAAAACAAAACAAAAAAAAAAAAACCAACAAAACCAAAAAAACAACAAAAGGCACACATACATGTTTTTTGTGGAAAACTAAATTATGTAAGAAAATAAATGCTACTTAAGAGGAAATGTAACAGATGAAGTATAAAGAGTTTTACTTCCTGTATTTTGATTTTTAACCTTTCCCAAACTTTCTCTATTGTAAAGTTAAAACAAAGTCTTATCAGCGAGTGCCATATAGCAGCAGCTGGATAGCATTAGAGCCCTCTGTATGAGCTATTCTTCTTCATTACCTTTTTCATGACAGCTCTTACTTTGCACACAAAATGTTAATTTGTCTTGGAGATTTATGTAATTTTGGTGTCTTCCATTCTGAATTAAAGCAAGACTGTGGTGGAAGTGGGGGGGGTTACAAGTAGAGTCATTAGAAATTTATGGTGGAAAAAACAATGAAATTTAAAATGGTCAGGGAAAAAACATGCGTTTATAGAAGGACTTTAATAATTCCCCTTTCTCTGGCCCCATCCTGAATCATCCCTTCTCCCTTCATTTCATGGCAGTGAAAGAAGATCATTACTTTGGTTGGTTCAGGGAAGGTGTTTGATGGCAAATCTGTTTCTGGTTTCTGTGTGTATTAAATAATCTGTTGGGTGCATTCCTGTTAAAGCAAAAATTGCACACAGTCTTGCTTATTACCTGATAAACTGATGTGATTAATCTTTAACTTCTAATGTCTATTTAAAATGTCTCTAATTTATTTAAATAGTAATTTAAATTTGGAGCCAGCAGAGTGATCTGCTACTAGTACAGCATTCAGACTGGGAGGAATCAAATTACATCTTGGACTTTTCCTCTAACACTGCCATAAGGAGCATGGGAATGCTGGAGAAGCATTTCTCTCATCCCCTAGGGTGAGATGGCATTGGTTGGTGTTACAATTTCAAATTACTAGATGGAGTCAGGATTTTCCTGATAAAATATGTTATCTCAGAAAAAAAAAAAAATGTCATTTTTTTCAGTCAAATGTTTGCAGGAGCATGCAAATTCTGGTGACAGTCAACAAAACAGGTTCAAGTCATTATTACCTCTATCAGCACAGTTCTTTTTAGACCAATAATCCACATATTCAATCCCACATTGCATCAGTAAATTTTACCATATTACTGAACAATCTAAAATTGGTATTCACAGATCTACTCACAGTTTTATTCTTTGGGAATAATTTTGCAAGCAATTACTTGACACTGACCTCCCACATGCCACCTGAAACTTCTGGTCTGTGGTCTGTAGAGCTGCATGCTCTTTGGTCCAAAATTTGGAAATATCTATACAAAGGTATCATAACTCATACAAAAAAAAATGCATGGGTACAACCAGAGAATAATTCCTAAGGTGTTTAAAGGACACATCTGAAGGTCTAGGCTTCAAGTCCCTGATGTGTTTTCAGTGAACAAGAGATTTAAGAGACGGGTACAGACTCTCCACATGTTGAGCAACAGGTGGTTCTGAGATAGGTCTGTCCTGGCGATGCTGTTTTGATCTGCCTTCCCTCACTCAACTTCAAAAGGTTCATAGAGGCATAAAGTGGAACAGTTTTAGCATTGCAGAAAGGTTATTAGTAACAAGATAATGATTTCTCACCCAGATCTGCCAGTTAGCCTTGCAGCTGTTTTGAGTTTGTGTTTAGAGTTGTCTAATTTTAAGCACGCTCTAAGCAAGACCTGCATGCAGCATGTATTGATGCTGCTGTTAGGCAAAGAGGCCAAGAACAGTAGTGATGTCTTAAGGGGATAACCTTCCCTGGAAATTAGCTTCTTTATACTCTCCTCTGTTTCCATGCAAGTGTTCATGTTTGCTGATTAAGGGCCCAGACCAGAGGAAGCCTATAGTTGGTGTTTCTCATTTGAATGTGTGTTTAGGCTGGTTTCCTAAGGAAACAAGGCTTAGGCAATCACTCTGTTTTTTCTGTGCCTTCCTTCTCCCTGGGGGCTTTTGAACTTGCTAGACAATTTCAAATTAGAGTCTCACAGATAATTAATTTTCTTCAAGTGTGAAAATCAGTGGCTAGGGGAGGGAGAGGAACTGAAATTAATGCCCCCACTGTAATGGGGTACAGTACATGTAATGTAAGAATGGTAAGTACAACTTAGCTGTTGTCCTTTCTGTTTAACAGGATTTGCCCGGTTGGATGACATATACCTATGCTGTCCCCTGGCTCTAGCAGAGGCTCTCCTTGCCTGGAGAGGCGTTATAGTGAACAGGAGAAGAGCAGGACCTTTTGGAGAGGAAGTGAGCAGTTGAGATGGTGAAGGACATTAAAAATTATAAATCTGTGAGAATACTGGCATCATTAATTCTGTTGCTCACATGAAATATTGTTGCAAGGGTGTACTTCACATCAGTGAGTTGTGGAGACTAGAATGTCATGCTTCATGGAAACACTCCTGTCAGCTGTGAGACGATCACACCTTTCAAGGCTGTGACAACCTAGCCCATACATGTCACTTGCCTAGCAACTTCTGACTGTAACCTGATAGCTTACATAAGAATATGGACAATACCAGGCAGAGCAGTTGTGTTTCCCGAAGCTACATCTTTTCAAGGATAGCCAAAAAAAAATTTTTTTTTTTTTTAAAAAGACTTTTCCTGCAGCTTTGGATTACCATGCATCTACTCTCCAGACTACACTGGTGCTTTTCAGTTCTGGTTGTTGTGCCATATATGTTGCATCATCTCAGGGGTACTTATCTAGTTTAGGTAAAATGACTGACAGTTGTCACTGCCTGTGCTGTCACTTGTTAATTCAGAGAGCCAGGCCCTCCAGCACTGTGCACCTGCAAACAATAAACTGTCACCCTCACAGTGTAGTTTTATTTTTTAGCATGTTTTAAAATATGTAAAAGTATTTGTATTCTCATAAAATTAAAGTACATAATACTGTCATCATGTAGGGGTCAGATGATCAGCATTGTGTTAACTGTGCCTTTTTTACACACTACCATTTTTACATTATTCATTTGAAAACTTCCTTCAACACATGTAGCATGTGTTATGGTCTGATGGCTGCCAAACTCCAGCTGCAGTCTTCTCGAGGCCAAGAAACTCTTCTGAAATTCTTTGTCATTTTGAGTTCAGACGTATATTTGAGGACAGTGCTCCGGCCTTTAAAGATTTTCAGGGACAAAATCCATGAAGTTAGTAAAGGGTAATCACATCCAAAGAGAGGCTTTGAAGTCTGAAAATGTTTCAGTGTAATTGTGTCCTGGTCCTGTTTTAAAAAGAATTAAGTAATTTTAGAATTGTTTGTTCTCTTCTGTCAGGATGTCAATCCTGTGATCCATACCACTTCTGTCTCTCTAAATTTTCTCCATTTTGTTACAATTCCTATCACAGGCTTTCCTTGTGCTTCATTCCTCACTGTTGTTCAAGGGTGCTTAACTCCTGTTTAGAAGTGGGATGTAAACTCTGTCAGCTATGTCTGGGTCTTTTTAGTTGGTGGAAACAGGTTTTGGGCTTTGAGACAGTCCTAAATCAGCCAAAGCAGCTTTTTCTTTCTATGGGAGTTTAGCTGGGACCCATAAATATTTACTCATCAGCCAGGTTTCTTTTGTTTGTCCCGCCATCTCTTCTTGGTCCTGGCAATACAACAAGTGACAGCTTGAAAAGTTTGGAATGTTAAAAAAAGCTAAGTGGAAACAGGAAGGAAACAGAAAGAGCCAGAGAGAATTTGTTTTCTATTGGGAGATAGGAGCAAGGCTCACTGCAGTCAAAGAAAGTCATTTGGCTTCCAGAACATTCTTCTGGAAACCTTCTTGAACGAAGACAGCAGAATGACAGACATAAGTGACAATGCTTTCATACCCAGAGGGAAAATACAGAGAGATGAACTAAAATCATCAGCAAAAGCTTTGTGTGCAAGTCAGTTCATATATATATGCTAAAGCAACATCAGACCAGGGATGTATCAGGTTAAGACTCCAGCTGGCCTACAGATGGAGTGAGAACGATTAGAGAAATGTCCCATCACACAGGATCATAAGAAAATCTTGAGAGTAGCTAGTATGGAAATACTGAACTTTCAACAGTGTATTAACTATTAATAGGAACTGCCATGCTGGCTCAAACCAGAATTTCATCTTGCTAAACACCCTGTCACTGTCAGAGGCCAATAATGAAAGCTTGGGAAAAAAGCATAGGAACAAGACAAGCTTATAAGTGATCCTTCCCAATGTCCACAGTGAGTAAGGTGTGCAGTGTCTGTGAATTTTTCTGAGACTAACCTTGTTTCAGCACTTACGTATGGAATTATATTTCTAAATCTCTGTGAGATTACTGGAAAAAAATGATGTAATTGTTTGTAGCCGAGATCTTGGAAGACTTTCTGAGCAGGGAAAACAGATGTAGGCGCATCTTGTGTAAAAGAAGATATTCTATTTATCTGAGCGAGATGTCAATAAAGCCAATACTAGATAATAAACATATCTTGAAGAACATTGCACAAATGCAACAAATGTTGAATATGAGATGCTACTTTTTTCTTCTGCTTTTTGTTTTGTTTTAACTGTATGAGCACTGTAGTGCACCCTAAGTTATTCTGCAGCTCTGTGATGCACAGAATGATATGATTCACTTCTACCCCTCACTGGTTCTAAAAGCAGTATTCTCTCATCAATGAAACATTCCCGCTTATACAAAAGCGTTCAAAGTGGTATCTCAGCACATTTTAACTCTGGGGTTTCAAGTGGGAGCTAGGTCTGGCTTCATGCTAAATTTCTGTTAGATTTGGACAACATAGAATTGTTTGACATTGGAATTGCTTCGACAGCAGAAGTAAGAAATAGTCCTGAATTTGTTGCTGGAGAACGGAACATGTTGAGGTCACAAAAAAAAAGCTTTTTTCCTTCTCTGGTACTCCTGTTTTTGTGGGAAAATTTAGTGCTCTAATTGTGTAATTTGTCATTTTGTGATGATTTCCTCTGATTTTTAGCTGTCATTAAATGACTGAAATCCTGAATGAATAGAATGTTTATGTGAAATACTAACGTTATTATTGGCTCATCAGGTCTTGTCAGGCAGATGTATTTCTGCCTTTACCCATTACATTTTGAGTAATCCTATTGGAAAGCTTACTGTTACTAGAACCTTAAAAAGAAAACAAAAGAAGAAAAGAAATGCCAATTACCATATCCTGGTAAAGCGTTAGCATGCCACCACAGTTACATTTTAATATTTACAAAATCTAAATAATTTCTCTTTCTCTGAAGTGTGTATTTACCAAGGGTTTGATTATTGGCTTTCTTTCCCCAGGAGATGCCCCTATGTTTGCATGACTCCATCTTGTTAGCTTCCTTAAAAATTAAAAGGTGGTTATTCATGGGTAGCAGTTTGCAGCATACTTTTCCTGTTGATGTCTTTTGGATTCCTTCTTAAAGCGTACAGGTCAACAAAAATGCGTGTGAGTAACTTTCATAAAGCAGGTGTGTCAGGAGCATATTTTGAGCTTTCATTTCAAGAAATTTACTGTTTAATTACAACACACTCAGCTCTCTCAGTTGTTGGTTGTATTTTTTTCCCCGAGAAAAGACAAAAAAGGCTTTGTAATCCTGCGCTGCTGCGTTCAGGGTTGAGATCTCACCTTGTAAAAGTTTTTATTGCAGCCTCCTCCTCCACTTGTGCCGTGAAACAGTGAATCACTCCTTCATGTCTCTAAGTACAACTGCAGCTCTCATGTTTTATCCTGACACCTCCTAGATGAGCTTTCCATACCAGGGGAAGGGAGGACATTTGATGCTTCTAATACTATTCTGACGCCTCCCCTTCTCAGAGGAGTCAACCTTGCTGGCTGTCTTGGCTGTGAATCCCAGCATGAGACCACATTCAGGGTGATTAATGTGTGCAGGGGCTCAAATCACCCCTGGGCTTCTTCCAGGGCATTCATTCTCAGGGCATAACGTTTCATGTGTTCAGCTGTAGGATGACCTGGGCAGAGGCCCAGTGGTGCTGATAATTTTCCGTGCTTTGTATGAGTATCCAGAGAAACTAGTCCACAGAGACTGACAGTGGCCTCCCTGGTTGCTGCTAATGTTCTTCAGTAGCTGAAGACTTCCTTCTTTGTGTGGCCCTCACACCTTACTGTGTAAATAGGTAATCTGTATTGTGGCTGTCGAGACAGAAAATGTTAGCTCTTCTTCCTTAGAAAATAATAGCCTCTCTCCTCTTCTGTTTTTTTGGGGGAACTTTAGGGGGTTTTATTTTTGGAGGGGTGGGAGCTAGGGGGCACATAATACTTTTGCAGAGCATTTTCTCTCAAGAAGCTCATCAAGTGATGCTATTACAGGAGTTGTTCAGCAGGTTTTACATTAACTTTCCCTTTGGTGCTCCACTGTGTTTTACTTTGGCTAAATCCAAAGAGTTTAATTTAGAAATCTTCTCCTTTTCTTCTTCCTATTAGTATTCATATATGAGAGCCAATACTACAGTTAAAAAGTTGTCTTTTAATCACCTGTTTCAAGAAAAAGTACTAAATTTCACTTGAACATTTCTGTAATTACATAATAGTCAGCCTGAATAATGTGAACACAATTGTGCCCATAGGATGAAGACATGACTGAGAGAGATTTCCCTTGTTACTGTGCACGTGGCTGTTTCAAATTACCTTAATAACAGGGCAATGCACACAGAGAGAAATGCACAATGAGAAGGTATCCTATCCAAAGCAAATAATGGCTGCATATTCCTCAGTAGCTGAAAAAGAGACAGATGTATAATGACATGCAGGAGGAAAAGTGAGGGAATGTCTTGTTACCTAAAATACTAATTTCAGCTTAGACAAGGTCTGTATGTACAGATAAGCTTTCCTGAGGCAAGTTGGTATAGTTGGAAGCAGTAGCAAAGGTTTTGGTCTAGTTTCAAGGTTTCTTCTTACTTCCCTGATCTGTAGATACAAAAATGGTAGTTACAAAGAGTAATTGAGCCTTGAATCTCCAACTATCCTGTTTGTGGTGTCTAGAAGAAAATCTGGTCCTGGAAGTCTCTGTAAAAATCATGGTTAGCCTTGGAAATTCATTGGTGTAGCATACTTCTCCAGGAAGATGAACCATAGAGTGTGCAGCCAGAAAGCACCTGAGGGCAGCTCCAGGAATTTAAGCTAGTGAAGCCCAGTGTGGTGTTTTGGTTGTGCTGAGGGATGTGGTACCACCTCCAAGCAACCAGGGAGCATTTTCGTGCACACAGCTGTTTCTGGTACCTATGCCAGAGGGTGATTTCAGTCCCTGAAAGAAACCAGTAACTGAGATTACCTGAAATGATGAGACCAATGGAAGAAAAGGGTGAGTTCCTCAATTTCCTTATCCGATTGCTGGTAGATAGATGAACTGAGATTGTTTTGGAAAATGGGATGTACATCATTCAGGTACACAAGCTCATTCCCAAATATGAAAGAGTGCATTTGGTTTCACATTTTCCATCAGTGCTATACCCTGTTTTAATTTCAATAAAGAAGAACTCTTCCTAAATGCAGCTCTAAAGATGACTGATATTACAGATAATATATTTTTTAAATTTTTTTTTCTGGGTCAGGCCCAGGCATAGAAATGATGGTTAAAATTCATCTCTTGCTTGAAATTCATCCTGGAAGGGGAAATTGGAAGATGTTGCTCTGTTTCTGGACAGACATTTACATGTAGCTGAACCCTCTATAGCCTGAATTCTTCAGGCTCTCAGCTTTCATAGAATTATCTTCAGTAAAACCAGGGACATCGTGAACATTCCCAGGCAAAGAAAAAGCTGCCTCTATTTCTCCCCAAAGAGAAGCACCCCACAACTACAACTGTGGCCCAGAGAGCCCATGGTAAAACTCTGCATGAAGATGTCTCATGTAGAGCCAGATGCTTCAAGCCCTTAAGCAAGTGGCCTTTGATTTTACTAGGAGTGTTGCGATTTTGCACAATCAGTTCTGGAGATCATAACTTGTGTCTAAGAAATAGGGGAAGGTTTGCCATAAAATACTCGCCACGAAAACACTTGCACAGAACTAGCAGAAATGCAGTATCAGATGTAGAATCCTGATAACAGTAGACTTTTGTCAGTCCAATTTATTGGAGTAAATTTGAAGCTTCAGTATGTGTTTTGAAGTTTTTTTAAGTTCTCTTTTCAAGGATGGTGAAGCTAATGTGGATAGTATATCACAGCCATACGCTAGACTTAGGTATCCATAAATTAGAGTAAAAGTTTAAAAATTAGGGAAACACAGGATATGCAGTAGGAAAAGCCAGAAAACACAGATGTTAACTTCTTGCTTATTAAGCTTTTTCTGTCTTTAAAAGAGAGACTGCCTGCAAGTTTTGAAGGACTATAGGAAAGTTTATATAATTTTTTGTGAGTGTGTGAGGACAAGTCTATACTTGGAACAACTGAGGTAGGCCAATGTGTGCAGCTAATGCAAAAACAAACACAAAGACTTGTTAATGAGCATACAATATTTCAAAAGACCTCTCTTCTCCTTCTGTAACTTCAGTTTTGTCCTGCTCTAGAGCTGTGTAAATATAAAACATATTCACTAAATTCAAGGTAGCCTGTAGAACACTGACAATGTGTTAGACTACCGTTTCTTTGTTTTGTCATTTTAGTGCTAATTTAGCAAATAAGTTCTTAAATTACTGCTTATTCAGAAATAAATGCATAATTCCACACTGCCTTATGAGAACAAATCAATTTTAAGTGCTAAAAGATTAGTTACCCTTTAGTGAAAGATTGTGGCCATTAATATTGACAAATTTAAAGCCAGTTTAAAGAGCAATTGCTTTAATAGGGGCATATTCTAGACAATCAAGTTTGTCTTGTAAATTACAGAAATTTCAACCAATAAATAAGTATTTACAGTAACTGTTTAGTATTACACTTTGTGCATTGATGTGTTGAACTTAGAAACACTTACACACATAAAGTCGTTCCCACTAGAGTTCTTGGGGTTATTCGTACTTATCAAAAGTACTCGGTGATGTTACTTATAGGATCAGGACCTTTACTGTTATTTTTTAACCCCAGGATCTTTTTATTCTGTTGTATTTCTCATCCTTTCATCTTTGTCTTTATAATGTTCTAAAATAAACATTACAACTATCGGCATTTTAGGAACCTCACTTGAGAGTGTGTATAAAAAAATTTGTGCACATTATTTTTCCTTCATTTTTTTTAACTTTCTGGAGAAGGGGGATCCACTTCACAAACTCAGTGGGCTATTCTGAAGCCAGTAAAAATTGAACCAAATGATCTGTGAAAAGTACCATTTTCCTGTGATTTTTAAAATATCTTTTCTACCTGTAAGTAATTTAAATATTTTTTAATTAAAGACCTTCATAAACAGGTATGGTGTTACCAGTGTTTAATTTAGTAAATATTTCCATGTAAAGAAGTTTCCTTTAATTAAGTACTCTACATATAAATTAATTGTTGTGTTTCTTAGGAAAATAGAATACTGTGTCCCATTCTGGGCTCCTCAGTACAAGAAAGATGAGGAGCTGCTGGAGAGGGTCCAGCAGAGGCCACTAAGATGATTTGGGGTCTGGAGCAGCTCTTCTATGGGGAGGGACGGAGGAAGCTGAGCCTGTTTAGTCAGGAGAAGGGAAGACTAGGAGGGAATCTCATCAATACATATAAACATCTCAACGGCAGGTGCCAAGAGGATGGTGCCAAACTCTTTCATGATGCCCAGCAACAGGATGAGGAGCATTGGCCATAAACTAAACCACAAGAAGTTCCACCTCAACATGAAGAAGAATTTCTTTATGTCGAGGGTGGCAGAGCACTGGAACAGGCTGCTCAGGGAGGTCATGGACTCTCCCTGTGTAGAGACACTCAAAACCCACCTGGATGTGTTCCAGTGTCACCTGTTCCAGGTGACCCTGCCTTGGCAGGGGCGTTGGACTGGGTGATCTCCAGAGGTTCCTTTTAACCCTATTGATTCTGCGATTCTGTGACAGAAAAATATTCCTGTATATATGACTGTGGTACAGCAGATACAAGTGATGTGCAGTTCAAAGAACATGTAACTAAAAGACAAACCACTAAAACATTTCCATGTGCAATTTTATCATTGTCAGAAATGTAAAAGGTTTTTTTTTTTTCTCAGTTCTGTTACTAGCTAAAATTATTCTGTTTGTTTTAGTTTCAGTTGCCAAAACTTTTTCCTTGCATCTGTCTTACTACTGTAGGGATTTTGAGAGCCTTACTGCGTTTTGAACTCGTGATGAATGAAATACAGAATCAGACTGTTCAGTTCTGTAGAAGCTAATGCCTGGTGCTGTTATTGCATCAATTAAAAAGAACGAGGAAGAAAGGAGTAGGTTTTGGAACCGTCTGCTTTATGGTAGTTCACACAGCCGAACAGAAATCTGAGAACAAGACTTGAAGGAAAACAAAGAGCTTTACAGTATTTTTTTTTTTTTTTCTTTTCAGGAAAACACACAGAAGCTAATTTTAGCTTCTTGATCAAATTGACCCAGTCTTTAACCCTGGCAAACGTTACCACAACACACTTCCAATAGACAATAGTTTGCATACCAGCATCACACTGGAAACAGATGTGCGTGCAGGACTGGCTTTTTTTGGGAGGCTCTCTGAGAATTCCACTAGAGTAAAAGTCTGAAAGTGCTTTCTTCCTAATTGGGTTATAAACTGGGTCTTCTTTCAAACCCAGACTGGGATCTCTTCAGAGTCACTTACACTCTTTAAAACTTTATTATGTCACAGCTAAGTTTTGAACAGGCTTTCAAAATATTATTCACTTTGAGAAAAGTTGCTTGGCGTGAAGCCTGATTATTTTCTTGGGGGTGAAAAAAAATTGTTAACAGCTGAGCTATTCATGGGTGATGGTAGTGCAGTTTGTATATCAAAATGTTTGGAATGTGAACAATTACCTCTTTTAGTTTCTCACAAAGTCTCTTAGACTCTATAAAGTCTGAATTTTATTGTTTTTTTTTCAAAAGTATGTAGATCTTTTCCTGCTGCATCTGTTCCAATTCGCCCTTCTCTCCTGCCTCTGCCCCATCCATTTTCCTGGTTTGATCATCGTTTCCACTACTACTGTGGCTGTTACCAAGGTCATTACCATCATCTCTTATCCACTGCATTGTGACTACTTGTAAAGTTTGGGTCTATCAGAGACAGTGTAACATTAGTGACTCCTGGAACAAGCATTTTTTAAAAATAGGGCTGTACTTTGAAAGGCCCTTCTCATTCAGATTTTATATTTTTCTATAAATTGCAGAATCTTTTATTTTCAAAGTATTCAGTCTGGATTTTTCCTGCATAACCTGCATTATCTCTCAAGTTTCAGAGACAAAAAAAAATTAAAGGGTTTTTTTTTTTTTTTTTTTTTTTTTTTTTGGGTAGAGAAATAAATTACTTTGAAGAATGATAAGATAACACATGCTATCTCATTTTGCGTTATATCTGATGGGCCACATCCTGAACATGCAGATAACTTTGTTCAGATTACTATTCTAGTCAGTCAGCCTAATTTATTATTTGTTTCTCAGTAGTATTGGGAATCCATTCCTGGAACAGAATTCAATTATTTGCACTGTTAAGCTCAGTACAAAAGGACAAATACACTCAAGAAAGTTTTCAAGCAAGGAATAGAAACAGAAGTAGATGCAGACAAATAATAAATGAAGGAGACAAGAACAGATTAGTAGCTTCAGGACAGTCATCAAAAGTATTTGTAACATGTCTGCAAGAGGGGATTTTCCTAGATGGTCACAAAATGCGCTCTTAATTCATGATCATCTCTTAATTCATGATTTTGTGATCAAAGTGGAAAAAAAAGAAAAGTTCTTGTGCAGTTTGATCTGAACCTACTTTCTTACATTTTTTGTTGGTGAAATGGAAATCAAGAGTCTTGCATTTTTATTTGTGCTAATTTGGTTCATGTCTTTGCCGCAGCTCAAGTGTGTAATTTAAATTGTTAAGTCACAGGTCCTTTTTCTTTCTGGCACTGTTGCATTTCATGTAGAATAGTTACATGCTAGCATATATGCATGAGGTATTTTTTTTCAAAGGCATTATTATCTACTATAGTTGTTAATGACCTGTATGACTGTAAGCCTGGTCTCTGGGGCACAAAGGGAGGCTCTTAATTCCACCTTTAGTTTTGTTAATATCAACAGAATCGTGGAAAATACGTTTCAAGTTTAGCTATTCCTTCAATAGGGATCCAGTCTGAAAATAGTTTTTGAGGAGTTAAAATTTCATGCAGGTGTTATGCAAGGGATATTTGCTAGAAGCAACTGATAAAGCTCTAACTTGGGTGTTGATGGTGCAGCTCCTGACCAATAAAGCTGCACAGGTTACAAAACCTGGACTGGAAATTGCAGGAGGGGTACTAGGGTACTATAACTATTTAAATGTACTTTTTAATGTGAATGCTTACTAGAACTAATTCTAAGCCTTTCAAAGCCTGAGTTTTGGGAAAAGCAAGACAACCTGAATTAATTTGATAATCAGTTGATGGTGTGTTCTATGTTGACTCTCATATGTTAATTTAGCCTGCTAGTCACTATGAAGTCATGTCCTTCTCTGTGTTTGGAAATTAGTCTGATGTAAAATGCAGGAAAAAATAGCAGCGCTGAATATAATCACTATTAAACATAAAACTGATCCAGCAATGCCATGATTAAGAACCAGAAAGGTATACAAATGTCAGTAGATATCGCATTTAGGAAAGCTGTGTAGAGCAGTTATTTAATTTAGGAAAACCATGGGAACTGGCACCATTAAAATACTACATCATGACAAACTAATTATAATTTTTCCTAGTGTCTTACAGTCTTGTATGTCTTAGTTTCTCTCTTAGGTAAAGAGTGACTGTAGCTGATAGTTACATTTGATCAGAAGTTTGGTTCTATTGGAAGGTCTCTTTTAAGCTTTAAGGGAAAGAATGCTAGCTAGTCATTTAGTCATTCCCTGTCCTCCCAGCATTTTGTAAAAGGTCAGTGAGGCTTGCATCACACAATTGGCATGTTAGTCTTGTCTTACATCTGGAATGCATGATACCAACATTTGTACTCTTACGGGTACATTGGTTAACACGAAGGTGAATTCTGCCTTGGAGACAAATGTCTGAGAAGTGTTTGGTACTCTGTCTTCCAGCTTTACCACAAGCATCACTTTAAACTTCCTTGGTTGTGCCTCCTCTAGAGTCTGGTATATCTGTTGGCTGAGGGTTTATTAGTGTCTTTCTAAACAACTTCAGGCATGTCTGTCTCATACAACTGTCTCATGCCAGACTTGAACATGCTGTAAAAGTTTGGAAGCATCCACTGGATGGTAAGGTCATCCCCTTCAGACACTAATATGAGGGCACAGCTGGGTATTAGGGCTGTTCGGGTGTGCCACCAGTGGGGCTACTGGTGAATTTTGGCTTGTGAAACCTATATTCATAAAGGGGCAGAAGAAGTCACACAGTTATGTCTGCAATAAATAAATGGAATGTCTGTAACAAATTTTCTTTTCTATTTATAATCTTTTTTTTGGATATTACTTCAGTTGCCAGTGCTAGAGTAACCCATAACTTACCTCTGAAACATAAAGCCTCTTGCAGAGTCTTCAGACAATATGCAAGGAACATCATTCAAATGCATTTATTTTATGTGAAGCTTAGAACTGTGTATCTCTTGCAATATTTTTATTGATTTAAGTTTGGAAATTAAAGGAGAAAAATAATTGTTTCAAGGGCGTTAGAATTAGTGATTTGTTTTTTCATCTCTGGAAGGTCCATTTGCAGCTTGACTCAAAAGATTTGAGTAACGAGTCGTCATCCTAGGCAGGAGAGTTTTCTTTTGGTCAAGGTGTGTTGTGCATTTTGTGGTGAGAGAGAAGAAAACAAATCTTTGAGGAAAGCTATTTTGGTTCGAGGTATTACACATTGCAAAGAAGCAGATTTTTTCCAAACCCTCTCTATTTGAAGAAGTCCAGACCTAGCTGAACTAAGCAGGGAGGTGTTTTCCAGATGACCAATTCAGGAGACCTCTATGGATCCTGTAACTAAGTTAATTATAACTATTCGTATTGTCATTACTAGTTGTCAGGAAGGTATTAAAAAGAATGTGTTGCTAATGAACTTATGCCTTGTAATTGTCCCAGGAGCAGAGTAACTCTTGCAAGAAATAGCTGCTGTAGTTGTTTTGTCTACAAATAGCCTGTGCTTTCTGTAGCACAGGCTGTCCTTGTGACTGCATCCCTAAACCTTCAGACTTTCTTATGCTGGTCTGCTGGCCAACCTGGTCATCTGATTTTTGGAGACATGGCTGGATGAGAAGCCCAGATATCCAGCTTCTGTATTTACAGTGTTGTGGATCAGGGAAAATTCTTCTACTTTTGGGCACTGCAGTTTACTCATTTCTCATGGGGTAGCCTACTCTTTTCCTATTTACAAAAACATCTGTGCTTGCACTTAACTGAATGTTTGAAGACTTACTTGAATCAGAGCCAGGGCAGGTCATGCTGGAACAGTTTTCTCACATGAACTATACTAATTTTTTTTTTTTCCCCCATTAATTGCAGGTCCTCACTACTGCTCTGAAATTCACAGTACAATTTGTATTAGTAAGGGTCTGGAAATAGCACTAAATATTTCTGTGCTCAGATAAGAAGATCTATTCCAGCTTGTCAAGTAAGTTACAGGAAATAAAAAAACCAATTGAATAAAAGTTGTTACAAGCAGGCATAGTGCAGATTTTCCAGTATTTAGTATCATGTTTTTATTAAAAGTTTTCCCACTAGAATGTCAATGTAACTTATATTTTATAAGTTGAATACTTGCCCGGATTAATTTGAAAAACTCTTTCTGTGTTAATATGTGAAACTGAGTTGAGTTTTATTTCGCTAAAGAAAAACAATCAAATTTGCTCTTTTATCTTTTTATCCATATAAGTAAGAGGAAAACTTTCCAAGTACAAGATGAATTTTTCTAGTTATTACTTACATGTCAAATATAAAAAAAAATCCCCAGTATTTCTGGCCATTTTACCTCATGAAAAAGGCAAACGAGCAGTGCATTCTTCTCTTTTTGTTTTTTTCTTTGAGAGGAAAACATGGCAACTGTTGAACTTAAGGATACTTCTGGGCTCTGATCCTTCAGACAGTGAATTCAAAGGATGTTATGACTCATGTGACATTATTTCTGAGCATAAAATTACTCACATATGAAAGTAATGGAATGTGTTTGAAGTTTTGGGCCAGCATTTTGGTCACTCCGCAGGTGGTTAACTTGTAACCTGGAAAAACTTTGTTGTTGGTGGATGTTATGAGCAGAATAATTATAAATGATAGTAGAAAGGTGTGCCCATCCAATGAATCGGCCAGTGATTTACCAGTGGTGTGCACGGGGAAGGGTGCTGTGGATATTCAAACAGTGCAGGGTAATTTAGTGCCAGAAGTGAGACAAGGTCCTTGTCCCATGGTGTGCCTTGCCCTGCAAGCATCCCTGTCAGCTTAATGGGACCATTTGTGGAGTTGAAGTCCTGCTTAAATGAGTAAGACCCTGGCACTGTATGCGCATTTAGTGTCTCTTTTGTAAATCTCACCACCACAAGGGAGTTATGAGGGGATTTCTGCTCATTTTGAATGATCAAGGCTTGTTGCGGATGAAATCATTCACATCCATTTCAGCTGTAAGCTCGAGGAAGTCCATCATTTTGCAATATGTGTGAATCTCTCTGGCCTGAATTCTCTGCTACACTCCAGTGGCAGGAGGGGCTGATGGTGGCAGCTTCCTCCTGCTCTTTCTGGCCTCCCATCTCAAATTCTGATGAAGCCAGAGGAGCAGAAGCAACCTGAATTTACACCATTGGTGTCATGTCTGTGGCAAAACACTCAGTAGCGCAGAGTCATATGTAAAACAGTGCTGATGCAGCACAGCTCATCGAGCCTGTGCTTCTCTCCTCTGGCCCGTGCACCAGCTGTTTCGTTTTGGTCCTTGCTTTAGGCACGTGGTGAATGAACTCATATTTTAGAAACAATTTAAGTAGAAGCAGATTTGGGCATAAATCTTCTCTTGAAATATTTGCTTTAATATCAGCCCAATTTCTGCCGAGTGATGGATACTAGAGTTCTACCAAATGTACATGCAAACAGCTTGAGTACAAGCATAGACATTCCCAAATCTCCGTTTCAAGCTGTGGGGAAGTATCTCCAAAGCAGCCACGCTCCTTTGTTATTCTAAGATTTCATTTCATAACACACCTTTTAGGAATTTGGATTCTAGGAGTTTGGCTCCATTGCTTCTGTGTATCTTTGCAACCTGTGAGATTTTCCACCAAAGCATTTTTGGAAAAAGAAGTCTAGGCATAAAAATAACATTCTGACAGCAGTATGAGGTATAGTGTGAGTAGTGACCAATTAGCCATGTATAACTGTAGCCTTTAAAATTAGTTGCTCATCTTCTGACTCCCTTATGGCTTCTCATGTGGGTGGAGATGACCAGGAGTCCACCTAATGGGACGCCAGCAGCCAAGCTACACTTGGACCACTGCAGCCCTTTCAGGACCATATCAGTGCTGAGCTGTTGCTGCCCCAGCTGGTGTTCAGCAAAGTATTTAAGCCCAAGAATAGTTTGCTGAGTTCAAGGGACCTATATTAGACTTTTAAAGAGAAGTGCAAGTGGAAATGCTTTGCTGGGTCTGGCCCTAAATGGGTGGAGGGGGAATATGTTGCCAAATAGGTTTAAAGCTGCTCAGCTCACAAGGCCACAGATCTTATTTAAAACAGTGTAAGACCTAGTATAAATTTAGAAAAAGACTCCTTGAGTCAGCCATTGAAGCGTCCCACCCTCGGCAAGACAGCTGTGTTTGATTGATAGGTGCACCTCCCTTCCACGTATGTGTGGTGAGGGTGTGAGATTTTCCCAGTTATTCTTGCTCTTAGGTTGGAGCAGATGTGCTGCCTTACTCCCTTCAAAGAGAAAAACGTTCATTTATTTGGCCTGAAAAAATTCAATTGCTAGGACAACAGGTCCTCTAATTCTTTTTGCAATTTATCATCTGTCTGTTCCTCTGGCTGCACAGCCCTTGGTCCGCAGAGGGAAAGTGATGACAAGGCCAGCTGGCAGCAAGCACTCATTGCAGTTTAACCCAGGTGGCCACAGTGCTTAATGGACAACTCAGCTCACAAAATGCATTGCTGGTGGTGAGGACTTCTAATTTTCTTTTTTGCCTGCTCAGTCAGTTCTGGAATTCAGCTAATTGTCTGGTTAATGTACTGTTTTCTGCTTCTTTGTAAGACCCTTTGCCAAAAAGTGACTTAACATGAAGAAGTGGAGTTGTGGGATGCCAAAGCTTTTGGCTCCTTGTAGGAAAATTGTGACAAGCAGACATGAGCTGAAGTTGGATGCAATCCCTATTGAGCAGCAGATTAGGCCATGAGTCTAAAGAAACATGTGGGGAAACATCCTTCTCAAAGGGACACAAATGTCTCAGAGATTTTTCCTTCAGTATTCATACAGATACACAAGCTTCCTTTTCCATGCTACTAGCAAATGTCTTCTGATAGCTAGAAGAAATGTGAGTCAATAGTTGGTAGAATTTTTTTTTACCTTGTTTGCTTCTCTCTTCTGCAAAATCCAGAAACTAAAGGTTTGAAAGTAGATGAAAAACTAAAAGTGAAACTGAAGTTACTGTATTTACTTTCCTTCAGATTTTTCTCTACTACAAAAAATTTACAAACAGAAAAGTAGTTCTTCCACAGAGATAAAATCTTGCTCTTTGGCCTCCTCAAACTCTAGTAAGAGTTTGTTTAGATAAACTGATTGATGGGGCAAATTCTGCATTTAGCGCTTCTGGCCTTTATCTTGTGACTGCACCAATGCAGGTTGATCTGAGGACCCTCGGGGACTCCCGTTGTGAAGACTCCTCCCTTCCAAATGTCTTCAGAAGGGGACCATTATTGCTTTTTAAAACAAAACAGAAGCAGCCCTGCAAAGAACTCATCATTTTTTGCCTTGAAATTACAATAACCAGCATTACCACATTAAGAGAAAAAATCTGCATTTTTAAAAACTTCTTTTAAGACACTCTCAGTACTTCCAAACCAATTGTAATGAACAAATATTCCAGCATGATTCTAAACCTGAAAATCATGGTGAGTAATGGGAGATGGAGTATCCATTGTCTGAAAGAGGATGCTGTAGGTATTTCATCCTTAGAAAATTGGTCATAGTCCTCTGCACAAGAGCTTTCACAAATGGGCAAGCAAATGTGAAAAAGATAGAATGGAGAAGAAATTGCATGTTGGCAGTAGATATAGAATATTCAATGAGAGGACGGAATCATTTTGAAGAATAAAATCAACATTTTCCACTCACTGTATCCTCTCTTTTTTACCTGAAACTCAGTGCCAGCCTTTGTGCTATGTCTGCCTGATGTTGTCATGTACACAGAGACTAACTTCATTCATAGACGGCTGAATCCTCAGAGGAAAGTTTAAAGCAGTGGTGTCTAGACCACTGATATGACTCATGAATGAACAGCCTGTAACCTATTCCACCCTGTCTTTTTGGGTCTACAAACTGCCTAAAGCTATAGTTCAAGAAGGCAGGCCTGTGTATATATATGTATATCTGTCTGTGTGTTTCGTTTGAGTTTTGTTGTACAACTGTTGATTTTGTAATCAAGCCTTTCTTACTTTATTACCAATCATTTTAGATGGTGGGAGATGGTTTAATGAGAGCCTAGGCTATAAGGAGAGTAAAGGAAGGAGCAGAAAGATAATAAGGTGGAAAAGCCTCAAGTGAATCAAAAAGGAGGGTGAAGAAGTGGAGTAACAGAAGAGGGGAGAATGACCTTAGGAGCAGTCATGAAAGTAGACTTAGTGTGGTAGTCACTTACATATAATTAATAAAAAATGTTTTAAATTGCCATGTTGACAGAAAGACTTCTGGTCTAGACTATTCCCTGGCATTAAAAAAGGAATAAATCCTTCAGAAACTATTTGATGAAGAAATAATTGTCTGTAAAGTCCTTAGCAGGACAACCAGTGAGCTAGGAGTCCTCCAAAGGATAGCAGGATTGAGCTAAGCGTTTGGGCTTACGTCAGAGCACAATGTGGCTTCTGCCATAGCTGGAGAGAAAAGGAATGAGCTCATAAAAACCGTGTGCATTTGCATACAAGGGAAAACCAAGCCACCAAACTGGCTGCTGGAACAGCCAGGCCATACTCCCAAGGGAACAGCAGCTTAACCAACAGATGTTTGCTCAAATAGCAAACATGTGGAATCTTCCGGTGATGGATTTATTCAAATCCAGGTGGCCAGGAGCCAGGAATATGAAAAAGAAGCAGGGTAAAAGTTGTATTTATAGCTCTTTACTGGCCCAGCAGATTACACTTTTCATGAATGAGAGAGACATCAGTTAGCAAGTTCTACAAGGCCCTGATATTTTGAGGTCTTAGAGTAACAGGACCCAATTCATTCAGACATGGAAAAAAGAAAATTAGCTGACTAGGAGGTTGCAAAAGTCTTCCCTCAGAAATGCCCTTACTGCTGCCTTTGGCTCAGTTGGGATTCACAGCATGTGTGCGAGCATAGGAAGTGTCTCAGCTCACACCAAATATTTTTCCAGTTTCTTTTTTTTCTCTTGGAATAAATGTACTGTACATTCTGCATGACTTTCTTTGTCAGGTAGCTTGGACTTCCTAAACATCTTTAGATAATCACAGTAGCTCCCAGAAAATTCCAATGCTTTTGTGTCTATTTTCCGATGACACAAAACTATCTAGTTCCCCAATGACGTGTATGGATAAGAAGGGGGGTTTGTATTTCACTGAGGATTTTCATAAATGGTTGCCTTTTCCTTTTTATGTTGAGATGGTTCTTTGGGACCCATCTCCCAGTCCAGGATCTTGGGTCTGTGGGCACAGTATGTGTACAACAGCAGGATGCTCTGTTCTCAGGTTAGATCTAAGAGACAACAGATGAAAACAACCATCAACAAAGTAGAATGTAACGCTGGAACTAGACTGCTCAAATGGAAAAAGACTGGATAAATCCCATTTTCATTTTGGCATTCCACAATGCAAATTTATAAGCAATAAAAATCTTCTGAGAAAGACTCCCATTCCTTCTACCATAAAGTTGGTTTGTTTTCACTTGAAGAGCATAGAAAAATGGTCACTGGTGGAGTGTTCAGAGAGTTTTAATGGTGGCTGTCAGAATTAGGCAAAAGCCATATTTCACAAAGGAAACCAACTTCTTGTTTTCAGACAGACCAGTTGCAGTGCTGAGTTAATTTGTGTTTTTCATCTGTTTGATGTATCTCTCTGTTGTCCCTTGGCTGAGATTGCAAGGTCCCAGAGGAAGAAGCTGCATTTTCAGTTGTGTGTTTGCACAGTGCTAAAAGCAGATTGGGATTCCTTTGTGTTAGGCACTACACAAATATGTAGGAAGAGAGTAGACTCTGCCCCAAAGGACTGTCAATCTGTTATAGACAGGCCAGATAAAAGATGAAAGACAGAATGGTTAGAGAGGTACCAAAGGTCAAATCATGGCAGAGTTACACACAGGACAAAGTCTCCTGACATTCAGCCTGTTGTCCTGCCACTGGACTACCCTGCTGCTGCAACTGCACTGGGAACGTGTTTCCTGGGCCTTGTTAATTTGCCAGAAGAACATATTCGATGTTGAGAGACACTTTCCCCCTATTTAAGAAATAAGGAGAGTGTGTGAGAAAGCATGTTTGTTTGAAAGTGGGTGAGGCACAATTTGCACAATTTGCAGGGAGGACATATTTGTTGCACTAACCGAAATAGAACAATACCTGTAAATAGGCTTGTCTGTGTAAAAACATCTAGGTTCTTTTTTTCCAGATTGAATTATTTGGCTTCATAAAATCTATAGCTTCTCCCTAAAAAATTTATCTTGTTTTATTCTCATTCCACTACAGCTATAATGATATAAGTTGGTGAAGTCTTTTATTGTGAATGAGGTTGTCAAAATGTCTTCCAGTTTTCCACCATGGTTTTTGTCCAAAAGAATTGCACATTTCATAGTGGAAAGATGCCTATGAGATACTGTCCAAGCAGTGAAACACATACACCAAGATGTTCAGGTTTGCATTTATTGCATAGCACTGAGGATATAGAGTAATTTGAACAGAAAATGCCAATTTCAGCGCTAGCCCAATTAAAGCCCTGTGAAGGGCTTTAATACTGTACAGATGGAGAAGGAAAAACCTCTGTTTTTTGAAAGTCTCTCTGAGGAGCATGAGAGGCAATATAGTTGTCACTCTGGGAAGTTTTGCATTTCGTTAATTCAATTTAATATCCAGTAAGAACCAAATACACAAACCTCAGTGCCTGGCTTGACTTGAGTGCCTCATGTTAAAGTGAGACCTATTCCTGTTGAAGCTTAGGGACATGCTCCTTATGGATGCCCCTACTGCCTGAAGTCTCTACAAATAGACCTCTATTAAGGTGTGAGAAAATGATCGCAGGCTCAGGATTTCATCCAGGGAGCTGATGCAATTCTAGCCTGTGAAAAGCACCCAGAATTTTGCAAGATTGCAAGAATTGCTGTGCATTTTTCCCTGGATCTTATTGTCACTCAGGGAGACTGAGATATGCACCAAAAGAAAAGCTTCTCTGCCTGATTTCCTAATGCTTAAAGGAAATATTGTGAAGGGCCCTGTAAGCCTGTGTTGGGAATTTTCAAAGTATTCTTTCATGTGTTGACTAAGTATGTAAATGCATAATAATAAAATCATTCTTATGTGTGTCTTAAAAAAAAAAAAATTAGTTTCTATATTTCCAAAGAAACAAGAAATTTGTTTAATTTTCTGGGAACATTGTCCAGTGAAATAACTATCTTCCCTATGGACCAGTAAAATTATTGTAGAGCTGCCAAAACTCATCTTGAAAAGTAAATAGAAAATCCTGCAACTTTGGCTCATGTAAGTGAGATGGCCATTGCACAATGGCTCTCCGGGTTTAATTAATCTTACTTTGAACATTAAAGTTACTTGAACTGGGCTTGATTTTAAGACTTTTGTGTACTACCAGGCACAGCTAACTTACCTGTCTTCAGTAGAGAGGTCTGTTGGTGTTTTTTCCATCAGCGTAAACCTCTTTTTGCTGCAGTTAATACTTATCCATCTGTCTTTATGATTTTAGTATTGTTTCATGTAGTCCTACACTTTGCCCGAACTCTTAATTTACACATTTGGTTTGGCTGAGTCCCTTTCACCCTGCCTACAGATTTATCCCATGTCATCTCCTCATAGCAATTTATAACCTCTATAAAATGTCATGTAGAGTTGCTTTTTATATGTTTCTGAGTAATGGTTAGAAAGAATTGCATAGGGAATCAAAAATCTAATGAGCTGTACATTATTTTACTATTTATAACCAGAGAGCAATCATTGACAATATTTGGCAATTTTACAGCTAAGAGCCCGGACTATTGTGCTTTTGAATGTAATTTATTAAGCAAATAAAACTCTTATTGGTAGCGGGTCCTGTTAAAGCTGTGGCACCACATGAGTTCCAGGCACATACAGCTGTGGAAGTTTCGTAGTACCTGCATACATCTTGCATGTCTGGACACTAATATTTTACACTTACTTCATAGTTTTATTTATGCAATTGCTTTTATGCACTCGATTGAGCTGTTACCAGCCATTTATAGTAGAAACCTGGGTGGGGAAGGAGGGGGCAGGGTGAGAAATAAAATACATTTATTCTGGGAAGATTTAAATCCTCATTTTATGAGGCATGGTTTTTAGTAGGTCTAGGCAGTGCAGAAAATGGCCAAAATATTAGTGGCTTAGACCAGCATAAAAAAAATCTTGGAAAATAGCATTGAAGGGAAAACTGACTAGTGCAAAATGACCCTGTGATAAGCAAGAATGAATTCAGCCCTGTTCCTGAACTGATAGTGGAAGTTTAATTCCTTTCTCACCTTGACTAGATTCTCCTAATAGAATTGCTTGACTCACTAGAAGGAAGTCTTGCAACACTGTAGGGAATTAATATAATCTCATTGCATGAGTTCATAGCTGTGTGTGTAGGTAAATAAGTTTGGCTTCATTTCTTTCACAGTGATTTGTATCTAGCAGGAAAAACTTTTCTGTTTTTTGTTTTGTTTTGTTTTGTTTTAAACGCTTAAATGATTATGGTTCTTGTTGTCCTCATGACTCATATGGATATAAATCAGGATTATTTCCCCTTCAATTAGTGAGATTATGCCAATAAAAAACAAGCATAACCAAGGCCCCCCTGCATCATCTGTGTTAAAGAGGAGTTAGATGAAAAGCTGCTCGGTTATTCATGTGGCTAACACGTTTGTCACTTGATTAGATCTTGCTATTTGCATAATGCCTTTAAATAAACTAAATTAACAAAGTGTTGTGCTATTGGCATAAACATTTGCTTTGGGAAATAAAAGCAGTTATTAAAAACCTTATCTCCTCAACATCTGTGTTAATTGATGGCAATTTAACAGAAGTGGGGAAACTAGGAGATAGTGGATATTGAAATGTTGAGGCATGTGTTTGTATATATTAAAATGGATAGTTTGCACTGGTTTGTACTACTGACTTTTCTTAGTATGGATTGCTTTGCCATTCTTGAGAGGCCAGTTCTGTGCATGTGAGAAGTAGCAGAGGGACTAGAAGACTTTATTTTACTAATTGTTTCTATGGGTTGTCTTTGTGGGTGGTTTTTTTTTTTTGGTCGGGTTTTTTTTTATCACCCACAATTGCAGGTTGTTTGGTTGTTTCTCCACATTCTGTAAGCAGATATTGGAACATCTTCTGTTGTCATGGCTGCTGTAATTCCTTTTAGCAATATTTGCCTCTAGATGTAGTCCTGTCCAGAAGTGGTGCAGGCTCTGGGAGCACAGCTCACAGAATCATACAATCATAGAATCATAGAATATCTGGGGTGGGAAGGGACCTTAAAAATCCTCTAGTTCCAACTCCCCTGCCATGTGGAGTCTAACTCCATTAGACCAGGTTGCTCAGAGCCCCATCCAGCCTGGCCTTCAGCACTTTCAGGGATGGGGCCCCATACCAATACGCATGGCTCTTGGGAAACAGGCAGCACTCACAACGTGTCTCCTTGCTGCCATCAAATACAGTGTTGGCAGTGCCATTCTGCCTTGTCACATGGCAGATTTACCTTTTTAAAATAATCTCTGCTCCCCCCCCCTTTTTTTTTTCCTGTCCCAGAGACTAAAAAGAAAGCATGCTTTAGGCTGGTTCAGAAGGCACCAGTGGGTTGAAAAGTCTGTGAGAATGAGCAAACCTTCTTCCTGCATTAGTATTAACCAGGATATCCTGTTCCTTGATCATCGCCTCAAGGATGAGAGAATTCTTATATACCTTGGTTTGAGGCTGAGAAAAGAAGAGACTTCATCCATTTTAGGAATCCTGAAGGGGGGTGGCCATGGCAGGGGGGAGGAAAAGTTAATAGGAAACAGATTTAGAAAAATATTGTTTCTATTCTTCTGGGTGAATAAATCAGTGACTGAAACAACTTGATAGCTGTAACCATAACCCGCTACACGGCACAGAAATAAATATTCCCTTTAGGTCCCTGTCTACATACCGTATCCTATCTGTGTGCTTGGCAACAAGTTCTTGCCATGTGCAGTAAACACTTGTGAGACAGCAGACGGGGGAAGGTAGAGTTGGGCTTTTTAACAAAAAATGATTGGAAAAATATCATTCCTGGATATTAGTAACGGATCACTTAGATTTCACTACACCATGTTTATGTCCTGTGTGCATAGGATATAATTTGATTGCCTATTCAAACATACAGTAAAACCATACCTGAAAAATCAGGTAGCTGTGCTCTCCTCAATAGCACAAGTAATTTCATACTGGACCATTTCTCTTCTCAGTTGCATTTGTTTCTTAGTACTTGTACCAGTATAAACAGCAGGGGAAAATAGCTGATGCAACATCCTCTGCGTAGCTAGCTTGAATTAAGTTTAGTTTTCTACACACATAGTCATTCTCACATCTTGGGGAAATACTTTCAAGTTCGTTTAAAAACAAAGCTGGCAAAGATCTGTAGATTATTTTTTAATTTAAATTACTAGTTCCTGCTTCTTTTCAATATTGCCCTATAAACCAACATATCTATGCTTTGCATTTCACACCTCACAACACGCTTCATTAACGTTGTCCCCTGCCTCCCCAAGCCCGTGTACCTAAGGTGCCAGAGCAAATGGAGCACTGAACAACTTCGTTAACTTCACATTTTCATTCAGATTTACTGACGCAAGCATGTTAGAGAGGGGGAATGTTGGCCGTTGCCTTTACTGAGTTTCTCCAATTATTGAACTAGGACCTCTAGGGTCCAGTAAAGCTTTGCACTGTTGGTTAATAATAAAGTAGCTGAACCACTCCTTTTCTATTTTCTTTTTTTTTCCTTTTGACTTCTTTGGTACCTTCTGGCCTTTCTAAAGGGAGCCCCCACCTACTGCAGTAAATTGTAGCTGTAGCCTTGATAATACAGTACTTTGACAATAAGGTCTCAAGGGGTGCTTACTGAAAGAGATTGAACTGTAATTAAACTGCCCTATGAGTAAGAAGGAAAAGGGGAAAAAAAAGATTTGTGGTTTTCATAAACTTGAAAAAAATACATTCACTGGTGTTTACAGCTCAGAGACTTTTTTTTGCCCCTCCATCTTGACAAAAAACAATCTTATTTTTAGCTGGACAGGGTTTTGCAGTAGTGCCACATCAATCCCACAATCCTGTTCTTTGAAATAATTGTGCCGAGTTAGTCCCCAGTCAGCACTAACTGACTGAAAAGCAGGAAAGAAACATTTAACACACATGCATAGAAGTGGATGAAATTTACCATAAAAGTATGAATTTATGCAAGCAGTCTGCAGTTCTACATGTGTATATATATAAATCTATATATTGAATAGGGCCTTAATTGAACTTGCAGCTATATAAAATCCTTTTGTTTAGGCTCAAAATTATGTTGGGGGGTTGGGGCAGTTGGGGCTTTTTATTTTTTCTTTTTTGTTAACCCCTCCACTTATCAGCTCAGCTATTAAATATTGTGACTTTCCAGCTATCAGTCTCTGATCAGCACAGTTAGTGCATTTTACCTTCCAAGGAAGTGCACTTTGAGCCAGCTGGAGCACGAAAAATGTAGGAGCTGGAGAAAGTCATAATTGAAACAGGCGACTGCTCCAGTACAGACAGGAAATAAAAGGAAGACGGGGCCCTTCAATGTATTAAATTAGATGTTTCAAATTCAGACAGTATCAGGAAAAACAAGACTTATGTTAGAAAAAAAAAGGTAACAGTAAGTTCATTCAGCTGAACACCCAGCCCTCCCTTCTTCCCCCCCTTAACATGTGTTTTTGCTGGAATCTTACTCTGATGCACTGAAGGGTAGAAACTACACAGGCCCCTCTGGTTGCCAAACAGCAGAGTAGCAGGTCCTCTACTAATGTTATACTATCCATATATTCTCTCCCTTCAGACATTCATTGGGTATTCTCTTTCTGTAAATTAACCATGAAATTATGTTGGGCTGAAGAAACAAGATTTCAGCTGCTCAGTAGTTAGAAAGGAAAGTATATTGTACCTATAGCAAAAACATAAACTGTTTGCATTTCCTGCATGTGAGCTTGAGATATTTCACCTCTCCATACATAGTGTGTGTTCATGTACATTGATTATGTGTACACTTCCATGCAAATGAATTTCTTCTTGCCCTACAGCCACCACCTCATGTTGCTGATTAGTATGGTTTTATCATGCCTGCAGAGTTTTCTCCTTAGTCACGTGTGTGTGAATATGTATAGTGCGTGATGACAAAGTATGAAGATTTTTAATAGTTCAGAGTTTAAAATGCCCCTATTGTAAATTAATAGCTATATGTGAGTTCTTACGGATCATTCCAAACAAGTGCCACTGAAAATCCCATATTGTGCTACTCCATTGTGCAGTCAGTGAATCTGCAACACGTATTTTATGGTTTGGTTTTGGTTTTGGTTTGTTTGCTTTACAATTTAATAACAAAGTACAAGATCTAATATTTGTATTCTTTCATCTTTGCCCCTAAAATAACCCCAGGGAAATTACTTAACATTAGAGCTGGTCAAGATTTTTGTAAATTCAAAATATAATTTTCATTTTGATGAAAAGCATTCTTCAGTTAGTAACTGAAAATATCTTTTTCCCCCAACAACTGAAATTTCTATATTTTGAATTATGAAGTATAACACACTTCATAAGCCAGAAAATGGGCTAGAATCTATTAAAATTGGATACATCTTGCTGTACACCTTGAAACCTACTAAACTTGGCACTTTAGGAAAAAAGAAATCTTTGGCTCAGAACAATTAGGATTTACAAAGTGTATAAATTACAGCAGGAATGCCTCTAATCACTCATTTACCTTCTAAAATGCCTCAAGGGTTTTGGATTAGAGGAGAACCATTACAGAGATTAGGATGAAAAATCTTAGAAGCAAATGAATAAAGGGAAAAGTATTTTTTTCTGTTGGCAATTTTTTTTTTCATGTCATAAGAAAAGGTTTTGAGGCATATGGTATATAAAGAAAAAGCTGTTTATTGAGACAACAGGAGTTTTAAGTGAAACAGGCACATGGAAACCTGATGAAGAAGCTGGAGATGTTAAAAAAAATAGATAAATGATGAGATGAAGAAAATTCTTTAGCTCTGTTAGGGTTCTGTGCAGTTCTTGGTTGTCTCAAAAATTCTAGAGGTGCTCAAAAGTAGGGCATTGATTTTACATATTATCTTCATTTGAGCTGCCTAGGTTGTTGTCCCGTTCCCCCCGCCCCCCTTAAAAACAAGATCATTCCTTTGCTACCTTTTTGATATGCACACAAGGGCTAATTAGATCCTAGAATAATCAGATGGCAAGGAGGTAAAGCTTGGTAGGATGATGTTTTGCATCCTTCTGTCTGGTCAGTTGAGGAGGTATTGTAACAGTTTTGACTAGAGGAAGTTACTTGAAGGATCAGTTGGTTAAACAAAGGTACGTGCACATGCAGCGTGCAAAATTCTGTAACTGTTTTCTAGATTCCTGGAGTGCTGTCATTCTTTCTCAGTTACTTTGTAAGGTTTTCAATTATTTTAAAGATAGCACTGCAGCACCATTTTTGTGAAGGAATCTCTCATTGCAACTGCCTTTGTATTTTGTGCAAAAGTCAGCAAGGAGGAATCAGGTGAGTAGCACAAAGGAATGCAACCTAGATAGAACTAGAAGTTGCCTCTTGGGCTTAGAAGTTCTGGAAAATTGCCCAGACATGGAAGAAAACCAGAACATTTGGTTGAATTCTTACTGCTGAACCATGGGGAAAAAAATGACTCAGGTTCTTGGTGAAATGTGTGGGCTGCAGGGATTTGAGGGTTGATTAGCTTCAGTAGTTTTAGTCTTTTGGTTGTGGATTTGGTCAGGTTTTTTCCTTTTTATGAGATAGATGGGAGGTGAAAAAAGTATATTTGTTTTTCTGCAGCTCAGTTTTACATAGGTGTGATTCAGTAAACATTTATGCTTGTAGAATTATAAAATACAAGAGACTTCCATGTTACGTGGCTCCGTATCTGGCAAACCCCTTTTTCATCTTGAAAATTATGGACATCACCAACTTGCTTTTGCTGTTAAAAATTATTTCAGAAAGCATCCCTAAAACTGAGCTTGAAAACATGTGACTGTGTTAAAATAAGTATTTTTAAAGTAAGCAATTCAGAAAATATCTCCAATGATTCAGCTCACAACTGACTCTTTGCAGGAAAAATGTATTGTGTTGTGCCTAGGGCAAAGTGTGCTTCTGGGAAATTATTAGTGCAAGACCTGCGATTAAATGACATGTGTTTTCTTTATATTGTGAGCAAAATGGTGCTGTGGAGTGAGAGCTGTGCTTATGTAGTGTGAAATGTAGAGGTCATATTCAGTTCTCCACCTGGCCACAGAGATCTGTGTTTCTCCAGGCCCCAGCTTGGGTCTCTGAAAAAGGAATGCTCCATTTTAATGGCAGCCTTTTCAAGAATGTCCCTACAAAACCAAACCAAGGCTGGGATTTCGAAAGGCTTGGGGAGTGTTTGTAGCTTTGTGTGGGAGTAGCTAAGCTGGCTTTGAGGAAACAAAATGTGCCTCTTAGGCAGCACAGGTTTCAGGCACAAAGTATTTCCTTGAAGAGGCAGACCTTCAATAGCTATGGCCACAAAAGACCTGTGTAGGTGTGAGAGCGAAGAATCAATACAACTTTTTCACCTTAGGTTTGTTAATTGTGCTGTGGGATAGTGGCATTTAGGTATTCTGCCAAGGAGACCATTTGCATGTGTAGTTGCAGTGTACATTGAGGCTGGGGCAGTTTTCAAGTCATGCTGTCAGTGGTAGGTCTAGACTGGAATTCAGAACTGCTTCCAAACTGGGGTGCTGTGGCACTCCAGGAGTGAGAAGCTGGTGCGGCAGCACAGGAAATGCAAGCAAAACAGCCTGTTCAAAGCTGCGCTGGGTTGCTGCTTCCATCTTGGACTGGAGATGGCTCATTTGGAGAAATCCTCAGACTCATCACTTACTGACAGATGAGAGGTGTGACCTTCTGTGTTGCTGACAGATGACTGACTGCAGTGGGATGATAAGACCTTGTAATCAAAGTGAGTGCTTTGATGAGATGTGCAGCCACAGTCCACCAAGAAGAAAAGGGTATATCTCCCCAAGCTGCTCTGCTCAAAGAATTGGAGGATTTGCTACATGCTCTCTCTGTCCAATATTTCCTGCATTACCTTTGAAAAAAGTTGGGGGACAAAGTTATGTTCAGTCTGGTGACAGTGTTAGCTTACTTAAAAGTTTAATCTGATGAGGGTGTTCTTGAAAGCAAGCTTTTTTCCCTATTGAACAACATTCCTGGAGTTGCTTCTTTTTTCTTTTTTTTCTTTTTTATTTTTTTTTCTTTTTTTTTTTTTTTTTTTTTTTTTTTTTTTTTTTTTTTTCTTTTTTTTTTTTGGTTATTTGTTTTCTGTGATGTATAAATAGCATTTTTTGAGTGCTCACAATCTGATGACTAATTAATTCAAATTAAATCAAATTAATTCAAATTCAGGATTCTAAACTTAAAAAAAATAGCAAAGAATTTGTGTGTTCTTTTCTGTCAGGGGTAAGGCATGCTTGCACCTCATGGGCTTACGTCACTTTGAATAATTTATTTCTTCCATAAGTCAGCGTAAATGGTTTCTGCTTGATTAACAGAAACCAGAATTTGGGCCCAAAGCTTGCACAAACATTTGTGCAATTCTCTAATAGTTTCTTATTTGCCTACAGCGGAAGAATGAATCAAGAATTAATTAGCACATCAGAAGATTCTCACCTCAGCTTCCTATCATTCTTTTGTATTTCATTATTTCCCCTCCTTTCAAATTGGTGTTTCTAGGCATGTAACAATATGCAGCTCTGGACGGCAGAGGCTGATAGGAAATATTCCTTCACTTACTTTTCCTGTCTTGCATTTTATGTTTGACTCGTGGGTTTGGTGCCAAACTGCCAGCAGTTGCCTGGCTTTGGGAAGAAACAGCAACCACGTGTTTTTCTTGTGGCTTTTACCTGAAGTCATAATTTCAGCTACGTCTGCAAAAAGGGTACATAGATCTTTGCAGACGTTTCGGCAAACTTGGCTTGTAATTCAGATTTGTAACGAAGCTGAAATCCATAGGATAATTGGGAGTTCACTGCAAAAGTTTCTCACAGCTCCGTGGGCATATTGGCTGCAGCAGGTGCCAGCTGGATTGCCTGTTCTCCAGCCTCCCTTTCACAGGCGCTTACAAAGCCAGTTTGGGGAGATGTTCAACATCGTGTAGGAGTACATGTAGGAGCAAGGTGCTGGTGGTAGTCAGTGAAAACCAGGCACCTGCTCATCCCTTTACTTTAGAAAACTTCCCTCATAAATTTTGAGTCATGGTGAAGTCTTGTAAGGATAGCTATTAAATCGTGAGAGCTTGGGTGGAAAAAAAGCAAGAAGCACCCTTGATTGGTTAGAGTGAAAACATGTTCTCGTGTCTGAGCTTGCTGACAAAAGGAAAAACTGTTTGTGGAAAGCACCAGTCTTGGATATAGAGTGCATTACCAGAAGATACCCACGGCATTTCAGCTGCTCTGTGGTAAATGCCTCCATGTAGGGGTTTTTTTAATTGTGATAAATGCAACGCAGTGTTTTCTGTGCGGTTTTGTGTGTGTGTGCTGTTGCCAGGGTGCCACTGGCATGTCATGAAGCCATGCCCTTAATTGTGCTGGGGTTATTTGTTCCAGTATATGTTTCCCTATATACTATTAGGAATGTTGCCAGTCTGAGTGCATCTCCTCTCAGGCCTCTCGTGCTCAGCTGTGGTCTTTCGTGTACTTCAAGAAACACGTTCTCTTATAGTTGAGTCATGCATTCAGTTAGGTGTCATCTTTTGTTGTATTGGATGTTCTGGTAACAGTTTCTTCTTAATCAGCACACCAACTCTGGCTCAGGGGAACAACATTCCTGAAGTNTTTTTTTTTTTAAATTTTTTTTCTGTGATGTGTAAATAGCGTTTTTTGAGTGCTCACAATCTGATGACTTTTTCTAAAATGCCAGGCCAGTTTTGTTTCTGCAGCTGTACTTGGAGTTGTGCATGACCTCCCATGCGTTACGTTCTTCTGTTGGACTTCCCAATGCCTCTGAGAGGTCCCCTTATTTCTCTCTTCTGGCCATAACATGCCCTATAACATCAATTTGCCCTCTTAAATGTGGCTGTGCTCATTTAAGGCAGAGCTGCATTTCAATAGTGCTTTGTGTGGTCCCAAATCCTTCATTACATATTCTTGGGTACATATACTTCCTAGGATGAACATTCTCATTTTTTTCCAATATGCTGGGCTATTAACATCAACAGTTGATCTGAAAAATGAGGAGAGTAGGGTCTGTGGCAGAGTGTGCTTTCTCAAGGGTAAAGTAAGTAAAAGGCACTGAGGAGCTACAAGCTGATGCCAAATGGTTTGATAACCTTGTCAAGGTTAATTGTCTTTCACAGCTATTTCATAGTTAAAGCAAGACACTGTATTTAAAAATAATTTTTTAAAAAGCTATATGAAGGAATAAAGTTCTTCTCTACTTAAAATTATTACTCCTCTCCTCCTGAGCTAGAGTGATTCTTCAGTATCTGGTTACAGTCTGCTTAAACTCAGCAGCGCTTAAATCAAAGGGATATTGAGATTCTATGAGCCAGAGTCTCCTTTCAGGCCAATAAACATCTAAAGTAACCACAGATTTACACCTAGGTAAACCCATGACTTCTAGGGGGCTATTTTGACTTGCACCACTCTAAGTGCGAAAAGAATGTGGCAATAAATGATGACAATAAAAATGCTTTATTAAGCTGTTGTGAGTGCACTAAAGTCATAATAAGCACATCTATTTACATTAGCATCCATTAAAATGCAGCACATGCATTAACTAATAAAAAATAAAGTTTAATGTGGATGCCAGGCTATGACACTGTTGAACTCTTGAATTTTATCAGCTCTGTGAAGCAGGTCCCATTTAATAGAGCTTTGCCTTTCATGTTTTGGTAGTAAGAAGGAACTAACAAGTTATCTCTCCTAGTTTGCTGTTCTAAGCCATACTAAGAAGTGTTCAGTGTGTGCAAAGGCCATGACAGCAAGACCCACAGTCCTGCTATGATGCGCTGGCACGGGAGGGCAAATGGTGCCTGTCACAGTCGCACAAGCCAGCCTTTTCATTTCTTGTCTTCTTTATTTGTTATGGCCTGAACACACTGTCAGTGCTTGAACAATCATGATGAAACTACACAAATAAGTAAGGTGATTGGGATTTGGAATTTATATGTTGCCCTGGATGGTTTGAGTTCAGACGTGCAGAACCAAACCTCAATTTACTCTTCTGTTTCCAGTATGTGAATTTTACCAAAGTTCTCACTTAGTATAATCACCATTTTATATCATTGCACAGTAATAACTGTCTAATATACTGTAAATTATTGTACATCTCTTCCTCTAATTTGTTTGCTGAGAGGAAACAGATCATTTTTATGGGAGAGAAATGAAGCAGCGTTTCTCAGAAAGCAGAGCGTGCAGATGACCATCTTATTATTGGAAAAGAGGAAACATCAAAAGATGCAGAGCCGTTTGTATAATCATCCCAAACTACTGTGGTCACCCTTTCAGCAAGCCTCCTTCGGTTTTCCCACCCTTTCCCTGCATGACTCTGCACCAGGTCACTGCATGGTCTGCAGTTGCTCACTGTGCAGACCCTGGAAAAAAATGCAAAAAGAGCATCATGCCTAACAAAAATGTCTTGTGCTCGAGCTTAGAGACGCTGAGAGCATCGAGTGGAGGCTGCACCTGAGTGACAGCTGTGCAGCCTGGCTGCTGAGTCCAGAAGGGCTGCAGCTGGAGCTTAACTCAGCTTGCAGCAGAGAAATACAAATTTGGAACAGTACCTGGGGGTTTTTGGGTTGTTTGTTTTTGGTTTTGGGGTTTTTTTTTGTTTGTTGGTTTGGGGTTCTTTTTGTTTAGGTTTTTTTTTTTGGGGGGGGGTTGTTTTTATTTTTGTTTTTTGTGGGGCTTGTGCGTTTGTTTGTTTTGATTTTTTTTTAATTTCTACAAACAGCTGGGGCAAGTGTTTTTGGTGGTTTAGTTCATGCCCACATATTTGGTGTGCTTCATTTAGCTGGCTACAGATGAATCTCCAGGCCTGGATTTCTCTGTGACCTTATGGCCACTGGTCAGAGGTGTCTTCTCCACCCTCCCAGGCTGTCACACTCATTCTTGACAAGTTGCACTTCCAATGTTTTAAAAAGCCTGCCATTAATACACATGTTTTTTTAAACACTAAAGCTGTAATGATTTCAAAGTTCTTGCTTTTTAAAGAGTGAATTTGGCACAGTGGATGTTATTAAATGTAGTTGCAGCTTGTGTTACAGATATTTGATGTAGGTCTCCAGAGAAAGGCTTATAGACTGTGTGAGAAAGAATTAAGTTTTCCTTTAAAAGGAATATTGAAAAGAGATTAGAAATGTTAAAGTGAAAAAATGCAACATACCACTTTAATATACAGCACTGTCTGTGTACTTGCTAAGAGTAAAACAAAATGTGGCATTTACTTTATACCTTTATTTTGTTCTGAAATAAAGATATAATAATAGTAAATATTTAATTTCAATTTTTTTCACAACTAAATATTTTATAAAATAGTTTTTCTGTCATCAGAATTGTCATTTTTTAAATACAATTTTTATGGGAAAAAATGTAACTAAAACTATGTTAATACTTTTCTCTTCAAAAGCCTACACTATAAAACAGGAAGAAAATATCTCCTTATTTTCCCAGTTGTAAATATTTTATTTCCAACTATCAAAGAGTACAAACCCATAGAAGAGGGAAAACAGACCACTGAAGAGACAACAATAGAAGTACCCTTTTTTTAGGGGAAAATCATGGGAAATTTTTGCTAATCAACCAGCATCTGCATTGTTTCTTTTTCTCCATTCCTGTTTAGTTGATGTACCTATCAGTCACGTAGTGTCAGAGCTGGACAGAAATGTGCCATGTGGATCTTCCAGTCCACCTCCTCCTCCTTGCACAGGAAAATACTTTCTTGTATGGCAGAACCTACCACCACCTGATACACGTAAGAATTACAGAACAGCTGCACAGTCTGCCCAGAAAAAACCCACATTTTTCCTTCGTAAAATTGACGGAAAAAGCTGAAAGTTTACGGCCCTCAGCATTTTGCAAAGTACTGAACCCACAGTACAGATTGAAGAGTTATATACTAAGCAGCAGGATAACTGGAATATAGTGAAAAAAAGAGAACGAGAGAAGTAGCAAGACGAGAAAAAGTCAGAAATTATGAATAATCTTTTAATCTCATTCTTCTTCCTGTGTGCATTTTCTTTCTTTTTTCCCTCTCCTTGTTTTAGAAAAAGTGCCATCACTGCATTAAAGCACTGAGAAAATTGCTCTGCAGTCAAGCCCCAGAATTATTACCATACCACATATAGGGTTACATAAAATGAGGTGTGTTTTTCCTTAAATCCTAGGATTGTTCATTCACACAGCTCACACATTATAATCAAATGTGAACGCAGGAAAATGGTCCATGGGATCAGCCCTCAGTACGACTGTAATTCCCAGTGAGGTGGGTGGAAGTCTGGATCACAGTGTGGCAGGAGAATAGAAGCCCTTCTGTTCTGAGATGGACTTATCACATGGTTAGCAGCTGGAATTTATATGAAGTCTTATTAAATAAAACAGCAGTAACCAGTCACCTACTGCTGCAATATACTTGGAGGTACAGTACCTGAATATTTTCAGAAGCACTTGACCTTTCTCCTGCTTCTGCATCTCTGTGTTTTCCTTTGCTTATACTTCACAGTTTTTGACCTTCTAGTAAACTTTTATTCTTGTTTTCATTACAATTTAGGATTGTGAAAATTTAAGGGTTTGAGTTATATGATGCTAGGTTTGTTAAAAGAAGATTAAGACATGCCCAGAGAACTTCTTTCAAATGCAAAACCATTTAATTTTAGGTTTTATTTTATTAAGTTGATTTTTATGCACATATATTTATGTATACACATACATATTTAAATATGTGTGCTTGTATATATACTTTTTCTTTTCTTCCATCTAGACTTGGTGGGTAGAACATCTGGAATAGTTGTGTAGAACAGAAGTGTGAATGGAAACAATACTGTACTTACATAATAGCACAGGATATTTCATTAAAACAATACCAGCATATTAAGAGTTGGCAAATTACAACAGTTAAAGAACTGATGTCCATATGGGAGCACTTAGTCCTTTGAAATATTATATTATTTTTAATTATGTCTCATTCAGTGAAGGGATTATAATTTTGAAGGTAGTGGGTCACAGCGCACCAAGCCACTACACAGCCAACAGTGAAATCCCTGGATTATTGATGTATCCCCTGATAATTGTAATTTTGATATTTTAAAGAGTTTATTAGTCTTGTACAGGAGGTGCAAAGACTAGGCTGTTTATCAAAGCAGAGAGGAGAGCTCTACAGAGTGTCTACCCTTGTTCTGAAACAGAGCCTTTTGCTGCAGGACCTCCAGGGGCTTTTGTGATTAATTTCTCTGACAGAAAAGGTGATAGATTTTTTTTTTTTTTTTCCCCATTTAATGCCAGTGGAACTAGAAACCACCTGACCAACCCCTTCTTCATTGCCCTGCCAAAATTTCAACCCAGAGGTTTATTCTGAGACACCTTGCAGAGGTGTCAGCCATGGAAAGAGTTTGGCTTCTCAAAACCTGGAGATGGCTCCAGAATGATGCCTCAAATGTAAGTGGATGTCAGCCAGCTGGAAGGGAAAATGATAATTAAAGCTGCCAACCTGGCTCTGGTCGTGGTATGAAAAAAAGAGAGGCACACCACATGGTTCATATAGCATCATTTGCTCACATGGAGTTTGTCTGTGACGTGTTTCCAGTGGCTGGTGGCAGCTGGAGATGCTGGAGGTGCCTCCCATTCCTGCTGAACACGGGCGGGCACGGAGGGCAGCTCCTCCAGGGCAGGCTGACCATGTCAGCAGGATTTCATGGGCATGCAAATACAGAGCAACTGAGAAAAGCTGTTTTGTCTGCCCCAAGAGTTCACTGAACTTGGTCACAGTGATGGAGTTAATTCTCCAGGAGAGGGTGAGTTAGAGGTGAGTGAATGGAAAGCGATGAAAGAACAGAGTGGCATAAAATACTGGTTACTTGCTCCTGGCTTCTGCTGGCTTTATCTCTGTGCATTTTATTGAGTGAATGGATTAAAAGTCCATTGGAAGAATATGTCACACCTCAGTGAGAAGCTGGTTAAATTCCTAGACAGGATGCCCAGCCCATGGCCAGGATTTTCCCTGCGGGAGCCAGTTGACACGCACATACTTTCAATCTGTCTCACTTTTGCTATAAATGGGCCACGTCTCTCCCAGCTATGCCGAGGAAAGTTTCAGAAAGTTTCAGAAAGCAATTTGTGCTTTACTTTATGTTGTCAGATTCCAAGGTTTAGAGTTGGTAAAAGTGTATTGTTTGCTGCCTGGACTGAGCTCGCAGCAGGCAGCTCTGATAAGCTATGCCTACCCTGAAGAGAATGTTATCTAAACAGCAAGCAGTTTATTTCTCTGTAAATAAGGAAAGGGATTGATACAGACCTGTTGAAGTAAATGACTATTGTTAAAATAACTGTTTTTCCCCATAAGGGAAAACTGAGCGTCCAGAAAACTTAAGCCTGTGTTTCAGAAGACTTTTCTATTGCTGTCACTTTGTTGCTAATTAATTTTCCCCTCCCCTGCACATTCTCAGAATTTGCATGGTACATCCAAGCAGGAGTAGGTCACCATTTTTTTTAAACTCTGTGAATATTAACCTTATGTAGAACAGCAGGAAAGATTACTTCATTGTAATCTGTATATTAAAAACTTTAAAGTCTTAAGTGCTCACTTTAACTGCTAATTAATGTTTCTTCTTGTAAGTTTCCCTTTAATAAGGGAGTTTGCCTATTGATGTTAATTTTAGTTCTTCCTCTGAAGAGGAAGCCCCTAAACCCATTAGATGTCACAAAATAACAGAAAATTTGGTTTCAGGAGTTCCTTTCTGCAGTACAACACATTCAAGTTTATTCTCTTGATGTCCTACAACCACGGCAAGGCAAACCCTCCTTTCTAGGTCATGCTTGTCCATCCTGCTTCTGGGTTCCTTGTTGATGCAAGGAGCAGGGAAGACAGGCTGGGAAGAAGATGGAGAAGTACGAGGGTGTGGGGTGTATAGTTTTAAGATTCAGAGTGAGAAGGGAAATCTCTCATGTAGAACAAGCCTGGGGACAGCAGTGATGCCAAATAGTAAGGTGCAGTGGCCAAGCTAAACTGGGATGCTGTCCCAGATGTCTCTCTTTATTCATATATCTGGGGGTTTTTTATGATGAAGATTTAGAGATCTGTTGGGGTACGTTTGCAGGCTGTGATGGTGTTGACTGAGAATTCTCACAGTTGAATGCGGCCTGTAGTTGACATTTTGGTTTCGCATAAGGGATGGGAGGGTGTCTTTGAGAATCATTTGACTCAGTCACGTATCTCTTCTCTGTCATTATTATCATGGTTTTGTAAGTAGTTTAGCATAACAACAGCATCCAAACTTCACAAAGAACAAGAGGAAAAGTGAAGAATATTGATAGTGATCCTGAAAACAGTCTGGGTTCTGCTTTAATTTAAGTCCTTTTTAATAAATATAGCATGTCTTTCATTTAGGAATTTGCCTGTAAGTTTGTTTTGAATCACACCATGTGAAGCTTCAGTTATGTCTTCAATAACATTGATGCTGCTTACAAAACTATTCTTTCCAGGAGAAGAAACATCAGTGACAAAAACTACAGGGGAAAAAAAGGTATTTTTCAACTATGATTTCTCAGTTTCTTGTACATGATCCGATCAGCTCTTAGCTTCTTCTTCTAGCTTCCTTTTAGTAAGTTTGCTTTGGAGCTCAGGTTAATTACTGGAATGTCCTTTTTGACATCTCAACTTTAACATCGAAGGATTTTTCCATTTACTGAAATGTAAATGAGACAATTCAATTAAAAAATGAAAAAAACAAGGAGCCTAACTAAACAGCCAAGCAAAAAACCCCAAGCTCTTGCCACCATTAGTATTACAAAGAAGCCAAACAGCATTAAAATAATTATTGGGGAGGACTTACCCAGCCCACTGCCAAAGAAAAACAGCCTCTTTTACTTTTCTATCATTCTGCAAAGTCTCCTCTAAAAATACACGAAGCAATTGTCTTTTGCAGCATACTCAGCTAAGCCCAAAATTTGAGGCTACTTAAAGTTACATCTAGTGAGTCAAGTCCTCATGAATGATCTTCAGAATTTTGTCAGCTTACAAAGTAGACTTATCAATTCCTTTATTGATAAAGATCTGTTTGATTTTGATTTATTCCCATCTTTCAGGCTGTGTAAGTTAGCTGAAGATGGGATAATGTTAGGAAATTATTTCTGTTTTGCAGGAGTCTGGTCCCTCTTCCTGCTGTGTTTTTCAGCACTTGGTCTGCCTCAGTTACATTGGCTGTTACTGAAGATGTGTTTGCCATCAACGTCTTCCACAGTTACTCACTTGAGTTGTATTTTGTATACAACAGTTCATGTTCATCTTTTATTTTTAATAAAAGGGCAGGTATTCTTCTCCGTTTGAAGCACTCAAGGGTTCATTTGCTTCCTTTGTTGTCCATACAGTAGGTTCCTAGTTTGCTGTCACTCCAGATTTTCTTTCCTTTACTCTGCAAGTCTTTTATTCCACACAATCTCTTTTGAACCTGTTTAAAGACACCTTCCAATTTTTTTTTCCCCCATGATAGAATGGAAAGGGATTTTGACATTTGGACTTGATGAGATTTCCTCCTGTGGAAGGGAACTTGTGGCCATCTGTTGAGAAGATGCAAGGAGCCCATAGGTCCTAGCTTGCTCAGATTGATGAGGCTTGTGCTGTGCAAGCAGACTGACATTAGCCAGTGGCTCATTTCTAACATCTGTACCATGCAGAGGAACTGCTGATCCAGAAACCAACATCAGCCAAAATGCCAGCACTCAAAGGCAGTTGCTGTGGCCCGAGATCCGTTTCAGAGGCTCTCAACATAAAGAGCAACCCCCTTAAGTTAATCAAATAGTAACTAAGAAGTAAGAAGGCAGAATCTAACATTCCCAAAACATAAAGAGTGGAATCAGGTATTAGTTCTGAGAGAACCATTCAAATTTATGGTTTTGCAAACTACCTGCACATCCTGCTTCTCCAGCACAGGGGCATTTTAGAACAGGCTGAGAGATAGCATTGCTGTTTAAAAGGGAACTGCACCAAATCAGAGCACTGCCAACTCGCTCATACTTTGCAAAATCACTGCTGTTCTCTTTTGGGGCTAAGCTATTTGTCTCAGGAAAGTTCGCTTTGCAGTTGGTGGAGTTGGGCTAATGAATCAGTTGGCTTCACACCTGGTTCTCTACTCATTCAGCAGCAGCATTTCTTTCAAGAGACAGATGTGATCGTAGCTGTCACTTTCCAGTTTTACCTGGTGGATGTTACACAGTAGTCACACAGAGCTACTCTTGGAGACTTGACTGTTGTACAAGTAGCCTCAGAACAAGAATCCCCTGTGGGACTTTTATAGAATGAAACATAATGGTGCTTTCCAGAGGGCTCTGTGCTGTTTTGCTGTAGTAATCAATTCCCGTGTTTTCTGAGAATTCAGGCCCATGTTTAACAGTCAGCACAGTTTATGAAAATTTGAAATATCCAGCATGGTTCTTCACAATTATTTTTAGGAACAAGTTTTGTGTGTGGGTGCTTTGTTAGGACAGCCTAAGTAGAAACACAAGTGCCTCGTACATGGGTGGGAAGGAAGAGGGGGCCCTGCCTTGAACTTTCGGTCTCCCTGAAACTTGCACTCTATCTCTGTGCCAGATGCCTCGCAGAGTGCCAGCACCCAAGTGTGGGACAAAGAGACAGAAACCACCATGTTTGCATGGGAACTGGAAACATCACGGGATCTATTCCTTTAAGTGTGTGTCTCTTTCTGTAAGCTCAGCTTGTAGACATTTGGGTTTGTTTCGGTTTTACTGCTACAAGGAGTTTTAAATAACAGAAACACTAAGGCAGGAAATTTTCAAGGAAGATAAATAGCTTTGAGAGTAGAATGAGAGACATTTCTGAACTGTGGAACATTTGAAGGATATGCTCGCTGGAGAAGCAGAATGCAGTGGAATAGAAAATACATCATATTTGGAATAAGAGCTAGCTTATCCCCACAGTGGAAGAGATTTTAATAATCTTTTAAGCCTTGAAGACTTCAATTAGTTTCAGAAATCTCTCATCACTGCCGGATGGACTTTTGTCATACAGGAAAATGAGGGGTTTGGCAGCTGAAGGAAAAGGAGGCCTTCTGTTTCTGTCAGCCTGCATGCAATGATTCATCTTGTCTGGGGGAAAGGAAAACCAAAGCAGTAGGGTTCTAGTCAGAAATTAGTCACTGTGAGACAGTGTTTGATCAGTAGCCCAGGCTTGGGATTTTTTTTGTTTTGTTTTCTTACCCGAAGTCACGTGACTTACTCTCCATACTTGTTGGTCCTAGCAGAGGGTGTTCCTAGCAGGACACTTGGCTTGTTATGAAGCTGATTAGTTTTAATCCATTACCTTATAGATAACAGAGTTTCATTGTGGATTTGAAACTCCTGATTGGCATCAAACCTATTCTTCCCACAGCTGATGTTATTGAAGAAGAGGTAGTGATGTTCCCATCGAATAAAATAGAGACAAGAATTAACTGCAAGTTCCACTTATGGTCTGGACATTAATTTTTTCCCAGCTTACATGATGAATATAAATGAAGTATAAGAGTTTGATATGCCAGTTGGAGACAGGAGGGGAGAAATTATTTTGCTATTGCATTATAGTCATTATAGTTGGAATTTTTTGAAAGATAGATTTGTGCTAAAATGCAGGATTATGAGTTAGGAAGATTAACATGCATGTAACAACCAAAGGAAAAATCATATCTAGCAGAAAGGCACAGGGCATCAATGACTCACATTGTTGCTGCCAAACTGGGCAATATCCCTACCTGAACACTCATGCAGTGATCACCTTCAAGTCCCCTTGAAGGTGCTATAGTTTCATATATTCACTTTCTTGGCAGCCTGTTTTATTCTAATGTATTCTGTTGACCATGTCACAGAAATCTAGACATGGTTATTCCAAGGTTCCTGTTCATACAGAGGCTGTGGAGAACAAGCAGGCAAGGTCCTCTTGTGTCACTATGGAAGAGCACTGGGAGAGGCTTATATTGAGTTGTGGGTTTATTGCAGCAGATTTCCTGAGTCCTTTTCATCTCACTTGAGTGAAATATTTTCTACATAATATTTTTTTGCTGTGGCATACTTTTGAGACATGAATATTCACATTGAGAGCATTTTATCAGAGCTCTGCTGTTCATAGAGTTGTGTTTCTTATTGCTCATTCATCTCATGCTACAAGAAGATGGGCATGTCAAATGATCTGGGAACACTTTTTGCACACCAGGGTGGCTTTCTAGGTGTCTGGACCCTCTCTGGTTGCTTGCTTGAATCACTAAGGTTGGAAAAGACCTCCAAGATCGTCAAGTCCAACCTTCAACCTAATACCACCATGCCCACTAAACCACACTGCGAAGTGCCACATCTGCTCATATTTTGAGCACTTCAGGGATGATGACTTCACCACTTCCCTGGGAAGCCTGCTCCAATGCTTAACCACTCTTTCAGTGAAGAAATTTTTCCTAATATCCAACCTCAGCCTTACTTGGCCATTTTCTCTTATCCTGTCTCTTGTTACCTGGGAAAAAAGATTGGCCCTCACCTTGCCACAACCTCCTTTCAAGCAGTTGTAGAGCGTGAAGGTCTCTCCTGAGCTGCCTTTTCTCCAGACAAAACGCTCAGTGGAGAGAATAGTGACTGACCTCTAGTTGGGCTGTAACTTTAAAGAGGGGTCGGTTGTGCTTTCCCCTTGAAAATACTTTTTTTCCAACCTAAACCCTATACCATCATGATGTGTAGAGGAGGAAAGAAGCATCTTTGTTTTTTGTAGGACACAAGAAATAGGAAGGAAACCGAAGTGAGGAACAAGCATTTCAAGAATCATACCACATAAAAGCAATGCACAACAACACAACCAAGACGGTGACATGCACAGACGTTTCAAAACATTTTATGGACAAAATTCAGGGTTGTTTAAATCCTATGAACCTCAGTGGCTCTCTGTTTAACAGCCAGAGTGGTGTTTCCCCTTCGGTCGAGTTTAAAAATACAACTGTCAAATCTGGTTTTCTTTAATTGTGTAGCAATGAAAGAAAGTTCACTCAGGAGACAGAAGAAAGAATGAGTCTGGGATATGTGGCACAGACAAGAGTTATAATGTAAATTAATTGTGTAGCATGTTAAATAATATTACCTTAATCCTGCAGCTTTGGGCAGTGGAGCTGAATTTCTATTTTATGGCATGTTTTACAAACTAAAATATTTTAGGGCTTGGAAACTGCTCAGCTTTAGTAGTTCAGCTCAGGAAATGTGCTTCCCTGCTATCTAACACAGCAGTCTATACTCTGCATTATTAGCCATGGCATGGTGCATGCAGACAGTTCTTGTTCGCTACCTCTGCTGAACCTTTCACATCAGCTCATTTATCTTTCAGGTGTTATAATAATTGACCCTCAATCAGTATTCCATTATCCTAAACAGGCAATTATCCACATTGTCACTTTTGCATTTGCTCTTTTGACCCAGAGGTCAGGGAGGCCTAGTGTAACTGAATCCAACAAAATTATTCCCTTACCTGTCATATAAATAGTCATCCTAGCAAAATGAGACCCATGGGGGCTTTTGCTGAGGTGTTGAGAAGGCCAGTCTAACTCATTCCTTTATTCTGCTCTTTAAGGAATGCAGTACTGTTTTGGCACTCTATCAAAATAAAACAAAGTTCCATTTTTTAGCCTTCTTTTTTTTCCCCCACTTTTTTTTTTAAGTGAGCACCCCTGCACTTACAAATGCTTCTTTGTGGCCTACTTTATTGAAATTTCCATTCAGCTCTTCCATCTGTTAGCTGTGTTTACCACTATTCCTGGGGAAAGAATTCTGCATTTCACCTTCATTTGGGGGTGTAAGGTCATAAAACTGTCTGGATTATTTCAGCTATATTTATACCTAAGTTAATATTCCTTCTTTAACAGGTTTAAAGCTTTTAATTCCCCAGTTCGTTATTCATAGTGAGTGAACTGAATGAAGTTTTTGTATTATAAAGAGGAAAGCTTTTGGTATTCAAAAAGTGTTCTGTAAATGTGGATTGTAACCCTCTTCACCCCAGCTCCCCAATTCCGATTAGGCTCATGTTTCATGCCCTCCTTCCCTCCACTGCTTACAGCCAACAAATGCCATGTTTTGTTTAGCTAGCTCCTGTGAATAGTTTGTGTGGATAGGCACTAGGGTTGTGTTTACAAATGTGGTGGTTGTGCACGTCTGGCAGAAGCTGGCAGAGTGGCAGGGCCCACTGAAACCAAGTGCACCCACACAGGCGCAAATTGTAGAGCCCCCTCATTTGCATGGCCTTGAAGTATTAGAGTCAGGACATCATGGAGCCTTTGGGATACAGCTGTATCACAGGAAGAGGGGATTATTCCTGTTACATTGGAAGGAAACTACATCGGAGAGTGGTGGAGGAATTTTTCTGAGGTTGCAGGTGTCAAAGGAGGGAAACAAACCTTGCTTTTCCTGACAGTGTCCGAACTGCAGCAACACATTTGCAAAATATGTGCCATGGCTCCCTCTTAGCTGCTGTGTTTAGATGTCCATATTCTGAAATCCAAGGTGGTCCAAGTAGAGAGGGTCAGGGGAGGAAAGAGCCTTACTCTGATACAAGACTTGTATGTGTTTGCATCTAGCAGCGGGGTCCCAGCCTAGCTCCCATCTGTTCTGTTTTGCTGGAAGGAGATAGTCAGCACCTTGAAACACTGTCCTGGCTCCTCTCCAGCAAGAATCTGGGAGTTGAAGTGAGAACACAAATGCAATTTATTTTTCTCTGTTGAAATGTTCGTATTTTCCCAGTGGCAACACGACTCAATAGTTGAAATAATGTTATTGAGAGAAAAGAGCAGAATCCCAGTGCGAATACTCTGCACGCAGGCCCTTTAAGCTTAAGCCAGCAAATGTCTGAACAATATGTAACTTACTCTTCATTTTTATAAGAGAAAGAAAAAAAGAACCCCAACCCAAAAGAAACCTCAGGTGACTTTGGGCCTTTCTCTCCCTGCTTACGTATGAAAACAATTGTTCTTGCATCTATTATTGTATTGCTTTATAGCAACACACATTTCCCACTGCAGAAGTTGTGCCTGTACTTTGTCATTTTTGTAACATCCTTTCCTGAAACCTTTGGTGGAGGCAGTGCTTTGTTTTCCATTAGATGCAAAAGTCTGATCCATGAGTAAGAGGACAGGATTGGCCTAGATTGGCCTACCCTCTACAGTATGTGCAGACCAAAAGAAGTTGTAAGTGGCTGAGATGTTACATGTTGTGGGGAAAAATAATCGTGTCCCTATTGTTCCAAAAAAAAAAAAAAAAAAAGAAAATATTTCTCAGGTACCAAGACAACTGTGAAAGTCTCCATCATACCTGCTACTGATAAAACTCCATATTTATACTAAGAAATATCTATCTTGAATTTTACCCCCACTTTAATTTTCAGGCAATTGGCAACAGCTTAAAACCATTAAAAAGATTTTGGCCAAGAAAACTTCTTCAAAAAAAAGGCCAACTTGACAAAATAAGTTATAACCAGGAGAGTATTTCAGAGGCAAAACTGTTTCAAGGTGTAATGTAATCCAAATTATTAGAAGGCTTAACTAAAAACCCCTATGCAATTAAGAAACTTGTCTCAAAATAAGTAATTTCTCGATTTTCTTCTTGTGACGGTTTCAGCCGGGGTAGCTTGGTTGCTGGCTGGGGTTAAACACCACTTTTAAAGTAGGCAATGTCAGAATGACTTTGCTGGCTTTTGGGAAAGAGCGAGCTCTAGTTTATTGTGGCACTTGTTGACATCTGTACTGCAGCTTGTGGAGTCCCAATCAAGAGAGCCACCATGAGGGGGAAAAAATTGCCCCTACTTTTTCTCCCTATCTGCTCTCACTGGCAGCAGTAAACTGAAGGGAAGTTGAGGTGGCCCTTGAGTGACTGGTTTTACACCAGAAATTGCATTTGCCTGATGCAGGGAGTATTTTAATGTTCAGTGAGACCCCTGCAGTGGCAGCTGACATGCAGATCTCTGTGTCATTTCTGGGCACGTTGACGCCTGAAGGGAGAAGGCAAATCTTGAAGATTCTGCTCAGAGTCTCACAGGACATGGAGGCTTCTGCTCATCAGCCAGGCAGCTTAACTCCGTTGCCAGCGTTTTTCATATTATGGGATACTAGCCTTTACTCTGGCTTTCCTGTTTTTCAAATGTTGGGATAATAAAATCTTCCAGAAGTATCCTCAACGCACAATTGAAGATTCAGTTGTTTATTAGCTGTCTCCTTCTGGATGAGAGGATAGAGTCTCCTATCTTCCTACAACTATTCTGAATGGCAGCAACCAAACAGCAGATAATCCTGGGCTAGATCTGCAATACCTTGCACAGAAGCTTGTCTTTAGGAAAAAAAAAAAAAAAAAAATTAAGCTAATTTTGTATCTACACTAGAGTAGATACATTAGAGTAATTTTCCTTTCATTTTAAAGCAGATTCTTTTAGGGTTAGTACGGATTTTTGTGTGACTATGTTGCTTTGGGAGCAGACTGGTGTATGAGCCCTGAAGTTTCACTGTGGACTAAGGCCTGATCTGTTGACTGACTTTGAAGGGTCATCTCCTGTCTCTTACTCTCATTTTCAGTATAAAAAAAAAATAATAGCAAATATTGCTTTTTCTTGAGCCATTTCAAGATATTTTGGGGAAAAAATTGCAGAAATTGAGGGCATTTTTATAACGCTTATTACAGCTAGACGTGCACATGGACTTGAATTGAGAGAACTGATGATACCAGAAATCTTGGCTGGGGGAACTGAGACTGTCACCAGTGTTTTGACACCAAATTTGTGAAATGCATAAAAATTGCAATAGCTTTTCACAGTACTTACAACACTCTAACTTAAATACTTTACCTATCATAATGTCTTTCACTCTGGGCTTTAAAAAAATTACACATATGCTACCAAGATGTGATCTCTTCTTGCACAGGAATATGCTGAGTTAGTGAAGTTATGCTTTGCATATGCTAGCATAATGGAGAAGGAGAGTCAGGCTTAGCTTTTTGAAGTTTTTCCTATCTGCGTTTTATATGTGAAAAGCCATCTTCATCCACACAGTTATGTAATGGCAACAAAACCCCTCTATATTACACCTCGTGCACAGTGGACAGATTTTGCAGCTTCATATACGCCCTTATGGGGGACTCTCAAATGCTCACTATCCACTTACAGCAGAGAGGTTTTTGGTAGCAGTTCATCTTACAAAATGCAAAACCTGTCATCAGCTGTGATGTCATGGCCTGCATAAGTTATGAGACCTTTCTCCCACCCTTCCACTCTCTTCCTCTGACTTAGCAGGTCTTTTCTATGCTATGCATCCACTTGCTGTGTGTCCTTTAGGCAAACAGAAGAACAGCAAGAGAGTGTGTGCAGAAGCAAGAAAGTGGGGAAAGGAGTGGAGGCTCCACTCAGTAACATGCAAGTAGCAAAGGCAGAAGTTAAATGAGATAAAGCCCTATATCCTTTTGTAATAAATGCAGAGCAGCATGCACATAATAAAATTTAAAACTGAAAATACCCAAACCAACACAATACACCAAAACACTGCGCGCACACACACACACACACGCACACAGAGCTCTTTCCTTGGAGAGAGGATGAGAGAAAGAACGGAGAAACCACAAATGAGGGAGGTTAGTCATGTTGCTTAATGAACTACTGGAAGCTTTTCAGATATTGTGGTGATGAGGGAAATGTGCATAGAACAGTATAATGTTCCTCATCTGATATTATCTAGGAGTTCAAAAGAAGCAGCAGCAGCAACACAATAAAGCAGCTCTCTGGTATGTTATTAAAAGGTATCTTGAGCTTTCCTGCTTGACAGATATTTCTTGTTTTAAGTTACACTTCTACTTCCAATATTTAGACCCAAGACAACAAAATAATAATTGAGCTACTGACTAGCTTACACAATGCATTTATGCAAAGCAGTTATTTTGCAGTAGAAACAGCTTGCTAATGCTATCACTCTGGCAGTTAAAGTCCTCAAAAATTGCAGTATTCTGTATTTGTGTATTCTCTGTGTTGTAAATTCTTTTTTGTAATTTCCCACCAGTTTGTTCAACAAATAACTAGTTATTTCATATTGCAAGGGCACAACAGGAATGAAAATTTGCATTGCTACTTTTAGATACTAAGAAAGAAAATTACATTTTCTCTTGTTCCTCTCAGTGTAACGAAAGTTTGTGTTTTGCATCATGCTGACTAAACTAATGGGACTAGTCCATGTCATCTCAGAAGCAGTTGTTCTAGTTTGCTGTTTTGTACCATCTTTTGTTGGTTAGATTGCCCGTAAGCATGACTCGGCAACACCAGCCCTCTGAAATATGGATAAAGCCTCATTTGTATCTAAATTTAGTATCTCTCTGCCGGGTGCCTAGTTATGTAAAGAAAAGTATGAAATTCTGGTCAGAGTTCTCCTTGCAGAGGGCAAAAGCTCCATGATTGCTCGTAGCAGGGTATCAATATTGGAGATATGGTCTGCACGAAGTGCACACAGAGTGGCACTGGAAAATCATGGCATGAAATCCTTTCTTCTGTAAAACCACCCTGAAATTTTAGAAAAGTTTTGGTACCCAGGCTTTGCTATTGCAACAGCTTAATGTTTTACATTGATACATGTAATTAAAGACACATATGAATCACATTTCCTGTTATGAAAAAGCTTGGAAACTAGATGAGCTGTGAGCTGAATTTTAAGGCATGGCAGTAGTATTACACAAAGCTTTCAACAGAGAGTGAAACGTATGTGATGCAGTCAGAACTGTGAGGAGGATGGGGACAAGTGTGGCTGCAGAAGTGGAAGGCACAGTAGGGAACTACAAAGTGTGGGTCCTGTGTACTCTGATGCCTGAGATATCCAACTCAGAGTTAGCTCATTTACTTCAGAGTCCCTTGGTGCCTTGTGACTAAAATCAGGAGGGGTTTTTTAAAAATTTACTCTCTTATTTTGACGAGTGCATTAGTGAACTTACGTGAGATCATCAGCTATTTTATGGAGTTGAGAATAACTCAAGAGGCAAGAATATCTGTTTCTACGATCTGTTTTTATTTGTGATTCATCTCTGACTTTCCACTCTCAAAGTCTCCATGCTGACTTGCCAGTTATTTAACACAGGTGCTACTTGACCAGGATCTGATACCTCTTTATTCATTAGAAGTTTGGTGGGGTCTCTGATGACTCCCCACAGTCAGGCGCTGAGGTTTAGGTCTCTTCCAGACCACTGCTTCTCTGATGACACACAGCTTCAAGGCTGATGCTCTGCAGGAGCCCTCACACAAATAGTGGGATAGCAGAAATCTGGCAGAGGTTCCTATGCCAAATAAATTTTTTCTGTTATCACTAAGCTCTTGCTTTGTATTTTCTTGTCTTTCCTGCGCCTTGGATTTAGCAGTTACCTGAGTGAATTGTATTATATCTGTTACATGATGTTAGCTTATTTTTTTTACTGTAACCCACCTCTGGCTACTTTTATTGGAGAAAAAGCATTGTGTGTGATCTTTTTTACCCCTCTGTTCTCCTGCTCAGAAATATATCCTAATTTAAACATTAGCAAAATCAAACATTAACATGGAAGTTAATGTTTTAAAATAATGATCTCCTGCCGGAAGCTTGTTGCTCCTGACATGCTGCCAACTACAAAATCTAAATGAAGTTAGAACCAGAAGAAAATAAACTTACTCTATTTTCATTCTCTACTAACATCTTTTGTGCTATCTGAAAACTTGATCGCTATATTTTATGGTACTGAGTTCTTTCAGTAATGGATTGCAGGTGCCACATTTCTGCTAAACAATATTTAGGCTACTTAGTTTTATTGTTTGGTTTAATTTCTTGAGTGAGTGATTTCACCAGGTCATCAAAGTTTCTAATTCCCATTCTTGCAAACAACAGTGAAGGGAATTGAGACCACTGGATATGAACTTTGGAGAGATGGTAAGTATTACAAATGTGTTTAAAAGAAAAGTTAGCAGCAAACTGTTTAAAACATAGGCACGTGTCCACAAAGACATTGTCCAGAAATGTCATGACAAGTGATTGCAGTGATAACTTTTAGGGAACTGAAGGGACACCTTTTTATTTCTGTAATAGTATGCAGAGTGTAGGTGCTGTTGTCATCACACAGAACATAATATCCAAAAGTGAATTAGAGAGCTTGTGATAAAACAAACCTGGGAATTAGCATCAGGTAATTCTGGGGCACACAGTATCCTGGAGTCTGACCACCACATAGACATGAATGATGACTGAGCATGATTTTTAAAACTGAATGGGTGCTATTTTGCCTTTGGAGCAGAACTTGGACAGCCTATAGCGTGTAGTGGTGTGCATAGCACAGCAGTGGGTTGTTCTATTCTGGAGAACACTTTATAATGATGTAAGAGGCAATAAGCAGGATTATGAATGCAACAGGGAGACATAACTGTGAATTTTAATTTTGGGTTTACTTGGCCTTTGGCACATGATTTCATTTCCCACAGACAATCTAGACTCACTGTAAAGACTACCATGGGACCGGGATGCATTCACTAATGTAGGGTGCGGCAATTTCCTGTCTGTCTGATTTCAAATTATGATTAGTATCTGGTTCTCTTATGGAGGTTACTTCACTGATCATTATTTAGAAGGTATTTTTTAAAGTATGTTTTAAAGATACTTAATACAGTATGTGCTTAGAAAAGTTACCACCAAACCTTTTAAAATAGATTCGTGTGTTCATCATGACATTGTCCTGAAATGCCACAGGTAATTGCCTAAGAAGTATATGATTATTTTATCTATAACAGCCTTCTGCATCCCCTCCTAGAACTAATTCACAAAGAAAAGTGTTTGATTTTTGTAGTTTGACTTGCTATTTATGAGGCTTGATATAAGTGTGAGATTTTTTACAACAGAGTTGGATAATATTGAATAAATTAAAAGCATTTACTGTCTTCCTTATGGATGATGACGTATGTCTTAAATAGCTAATGCATACAGAGCATGAAAAATATAAAGTATTATTTCATATTCAAATGATAAGCTGAATAGTCTCTCTTAGTTTTCATTCAGTACTTCCTCTTTCAAAACGCTGTGCTTCACAGGCCTCAGTTCAGGGAAGAACTTCAGTCTGGGCATAAATCTAATTAAAGTCAACAGATTTAATCCCCTTCAAGCAGCAAGCACGTATTCAAGTCTTTTGCTTAATTGTGGTGGAGTAAAGGTATGTTTGAAATTAAGCACAAGCACAGCTATTTTGATGAACTGGAGATTTATCTTGGAGCATCAAACCTGCTATGGAAAATTCATAAAGTAGGGATTGCCTCCTAATTACTGTGCTCATTTTAGCAAGTGCTGTAATCATAGGAACAAATTTACATAGTATTTACCAAGAGACAAGAACCTCTGTGTGCTTCTAATGGTGTGGAGCTGCAAACTGAACACACACAGACAACATCTAACGAAAAATACTTATTAAAAAAAACCTACTTGTGAAATCATTATGGAAAGATGATGGCTTAATGCTTTTTATAGGACACTAATATAGCTTTCTGTTCCAAATAGCTGTGAATACTTTCTTTTCACCCTGTTGATATATGGGAAAATGCTATATAATACCTAGCTGTAACAATTTTCTAAGGGATTTTGGTAGATACCACAATGTGATATAAAATAAAAGACCTGCCAGCTTTCTCTTACCCCAAAGACAGGATACACTCTCCAGTGTACCTCTGACTGCCTGCCCAATAGCCCACAGTGATCTGGCTGGATCAGCAGGTGTTTGTGCTACAGTGCATCCTTCCTTTTTCTCAGTGGCATTCCCAGGTCTGGGGCATGATTGAAGGTATGCTTAGAAAGGAGTATGTTGGGATTGCATAAGGAAAGAATGGCTTCCTTTAGAGACCCAGATATACGGTCATTTTTACCTCAATTAAGGATGAAATGTCTTGGCATATGTACAAAGAATTTGTGTTCCGGTTGAGCAGCAACGCCTGATGGTGAGATCAGGGCTGACCCAGGTGTCTTGATGACAACTTATATGGGTCTTTTGGCAGGTATTTGTTCTTCCCTCGTGGTTGCAGGATGCTATAGTCTCCCATTGTCCAGACTCTACAGTCAGAGCCATGGGTACAGCCTCCAGGGCTGTGGACACTGAGAGCTTTCTGGGCTGAGCTGGGAGGACAAGGGAAGTAAGTAATCTCTCCCAGCTTATTTTGTTGGAGAGCACTAGGAAATGAAAGCCAGCTTGAACTGCCAACATTTTCTTGTTTGCATTTTCTCATCTGCTTGTTTAAAATAACCCCTATATGTCAATCTACTTAGAACAGGAGGGTAGTGGCTGCCCCCCTTGGTGTAATATTTAGAACTACACCACTGGTGCATAAAGCTACCTAGAATTAGGGGTGATCAAGCAGATGCTATCAGCAGAGCTGGGCATGCACTCCAGTGATAAGACAGCAGCATGTTTCCTGGCTTAACCCTTGCAGGAAGCAATGTGCAATTGTTGTGGCCCTCCAGACCAGCCATGGTCTGCCCTCAGCCCCTCCCAGGTTTGCTGACTGGAAGGGGCAAAGGGTTTCCAAGCCAGCATTCCATGCACTTGCCTTGGTAGGATAGGAGTAGTTGGTGGGGAAACTCACACAAAATTTCATACTGCTGGTCAGGTGTGGTGAGCAAGGTGTGTTCAGCCCATCCATTTGTAATTATTATGTGTTAGTTGTTATGCAAAGTCAGCAGCATTAAAAGGAAATAAATTTTAAAAACCCAGACACTGTGCTCCTGCACAATCTTTCTCCAAAGCTGGCAAGTCTGAACTTCATTTTCTTGAAGATGTCGTTCTGTAAACAAGCCATTTGTTTTATAACACATGGCTGTGTGTCTAGTATTGTATGAGCTCCAACCTCTGCTTGAAGTTTCCCATACATTCTGATCCTTTGTAATAGCTCCTTCCTGTGTGCATTCCCTGGTTACATTCAAGCTTGGCCATTTCCTCAGTGATCCAACAGGGTATCTCTCCCTTTGTCGACTCCAATTTTGGCCAGACTTGCAGTAATTTAATAGTTTTGGTATGGCTGTTCCTTTGCCAGATTTTGATAGAAATAAGGCAGTAGAAAATCAGGAGTTATGGGACACAGAACCAAGTGCATGTGAAGGGCATAAGCCTTGTTTCACTAGTAAACAAGACGAAAAACCTAGAAAGATATGTGTCTGTTTTACACTAAATATGTGAGGGGAAAGGAAAAGTTTTCTGTTGTGAACTTGGTTGGCTGTACATTAGAGGGGTCTGGGGGAAAATGCAATTTGAAGTATTCACCCTCTTGCTTTCAAAAATGGAGTCTTTATAAATGACGTCATTGGAGAGCCTTAAATGTGATCTTGATAATAATAAAGCATGTTACTTTTACCAGATAATAAAAATTGGACTTTTCATTACAATATACAGTCTTAAGTGTGACTTGTGAACCGGTAGATTTTTAGTGGCTACTATTTTGATTTCTGTGTCAGTGCTATTGGGATGCTGTTAAACTGGATACATTAACCTATGTAAATTTACTAATTAACAACAGGATCTTTTCAAAGCATATATTCAGTTGTTGAGCTCTACATTTTTGTAGATAACATTTAACAGGACAAAGCAATAAAATTCTTGACTTATGCAGCTGATAGACAGAGGCATCCTTTTGCACCTAGTGTATGTCTGTAATGTATGGCCACAATCTTACCACTATTGTTATTATTATTACTATTCTTACTACGACTATTACCCCTACTACTATTAGGAATTTTCTGATTAAATTTACTGATTAAATCATTCATTCTGTGGTTTTATTAAGACTTCTGCATGCCTAGGTTATGTCTTTGTCACTGATGGAAATAATGGTCTTGGCTCTGCTTTTTGTTACAGTAGTGCAAATCTTGAGTAATTTAATTGTCAGTGTAACAGTGCCAAGGAAACAGCAAATTTAGGTCCAGTGTGTGTTTGCTATTGTCCTTAAGAATTAGTTTACTCTCTTCTAAGTACTTCCATTCATAAATGATGTGTCACTTTAGCAACCATAATTGCCTTCTGAAACAATGTTTTTGTTGTTTTTCTAAGGATTTCCCAAAGTTGGAGGAGTGTTTTGGTTTTGTTTAAGAAAATGAAACACAGTTTTAAACCTGGGTCAGATGCCAGAAAACGTTCTCCTCTCCTCCCCTTTCCTCTTCATCTGCCTTTTTCTCTGAGCCCCACGTCAATGCTTTCCTCTAACTGCAGAGCCTAAACTACTTCTTTAAAGGTTGGAGCTTGATGAAGCTTCTGGCCAGAGCCCCATTTAGTGTACAGTCTGTGGAGTATTTGCAAAATCAAGGCTTGTGCATGACTCTCCTAGATTTTGGGCTGGGGTTAAAAAAAAAACAAACAGCAAAAATAAAAGAAAAAAATAAAACAGAAGAACAGGCACTGAAGGCAGAGTTGCACGTTTCCTTGTGTAGCTGAGTCAAGACAGAAGATTCACTGTGTCGCACTTAACCCATCACAAGTGTAAGTGCTTTCGCTTAAAGCTCTTCGTACACAGTCTTAAGATGATACATTTACTTTGGCTTCACAACAGGGAGAACAAAAAGAAACCTTAACAGACCAGCTGTCATGTTTCAGTGTCATGTGGCATCTCTGTGTCTTGTTGGTACTAGAACATGTATGTATTTCCCCTTCATATTTGTGCGTGAGTCCCCTTTGATGCCTAAGGTTAAATAAAATATTCAGGATCAGGATGTCAGCTGTGTTCTGGTTTTCCCGACATTCTCACAGTTCTAATCTTAAAAAATAAAAATTCCACTCACTATATCTGTTTATTTTGCTTTCTGGTTTTTAATAACTTCATTTTCTCAAAGGTAGAGGAAATAAGTTTTTGCTGAACTTCATTGCGATAACTGGCTAGAAACTTTCAAAGGTACCTTTATATCTAGAATTAGAAAAGTCAGCATTTTCCTTTTGCGTGAAATTTTTCCCTACATGTAACACATGGGTTTCTTTAATAGCTGCCAAGTTTAAATCTTCTTTAGAAGCATAAACATTTTTTTAGAAGTTTGAATTCAGAGAGCAGTAACATTAATATGTCAAGAGACAAGTGTTCAAGAAAGTAGAAATGATACATAAATCATTCCTTAAACAAAGTTATGCCTTGCTTGCTCAATATAGCAATTATATTGTTTTGATTTTGTATGGATAATTGGAAACTTTAACTTTGTGACTTCTATATCCAGTCTAATAACAAGTTGATTCCTGAGGGTTCTGAAAGTTCTCTCTTGCTCTTCCATTTGTATAATTTAGAGGTCGATGTCAAAGAGAGAGAAAGAAAGAGAGAGGGGAGGGAGAGAGAGAAAGCCTTAAAGGCTTCTTCCAGCGGTATGTACTAGAGTCCATCAGCAATGCTACTCCTGCTGAGCTGGCAGCTGCTTCCCTAAGTTCAGAGAGGTCACCATGGTCTCTTTCCTGTTCCTCCTCCAGGCATTGAATAGCTGGGGGAGTTGGAAAAAAAGGCATCTTCCTTTCTTACCCTGTGACAAAAAGACAAAATCCTTCCTCCCTATCTAAGTGTGCTCTGATGAGACACATAAAAGTTCAGATGTGATGAAAATTATTTGGGTTTCTTTGATACTTTTACCCAGAAATATCTGGAAGACATTATAGACTAATTGACATACCAGGATGTGCATATGACATCTGAGGATGTGCCCTCCTGTGCATGATGAATTTGAAAATGCAAGGATTTTCTTCACTGTCGACTTGCTGCTTTCTCAGGAGATAAAACAGATTTGTTAAATACTTCAAAATACTGTTGCTGATCATTTAGGGCAATGCAGACTAATGTATCCAGTTAAAACTCAAGAAGGAGAAAGTACTTTTTTAAGGAAACAGAACACAAACTGAGCTGTTCATAGATAAAAAAAAAAAGTAAGAAAATTCAATGTTTATAGTAAGAACTCCAAGAGTCAATCACTCACCATATATATTGGTCCTCATAGTGCAGTATGCTGATGGGTCTGGTCCAGGAAAATCAGCCTGGATGGAATAGTACGGTAAATCAGTTCTGTTGCATTAAACCCCAGTGTGGGCTTGTGTTCAGGACCAGAGAGTCCTGAATTCAGGAAGATAAAAATGGGGACTCTCATTGTGACAAAGGATGTGTTTAATGCATGTATTAAGTAGATTTGTTGGGATCACAGCTTTAGTCTCTTTGGGCTAATTTTCCTATTTGCACCATCCCAGGAAGCCCTGCAATAAAGACAAAAGCCTATAGCTATAAAGTCTCCTTCCCTGTGGTTCTGATTCAAATATTTGAAGTTATTTTGATTATTTTTTTGGACACAAATATAAATTTTTATCCCTTGTTTTGGCATTTAAAAGGGGTTAGAATCTTATTTAGCACTCTGTCTGCCAGCTAATCATATATTTCACATGCTTATTTTTCCCTAATTATTCACTTACCAGACTGTAGCAGCTTTGAACTGTTTATATATAAAGTCTGGTGTTTGAAAGAGAGTAAGTTATATTTAAAATTTCCCTCTGTTTTTTTAAGTACATAAACTCACATGCAGTGCCAAATATGCCTTTCCCGTATATAATAATAGGGATCTAATTGCATCAGTTTCCCAAGGGGCACAAAAGTAGAAAAGCAGAGCCTGCGTGGAAAACACCCTTTTTCTTTCGCCTTTAGCCGTGACAGGCTCCTACACAGGGAATGAAATTCCATCCTCACAGAAGTCTATAGCAAAGATTTGACTGACTCCAGGGGGGCTGGATTTGGGCCCACATGCCTGATTTCAGGGTGTGATTTTGGTGATGAAGCAAGCTTTAGGGAGTGAGTAAGAATATTCACTATGGAAGGAAGTTATTTTCATACGTTTTCTCCAGTCTCTCTCCCATGCTAGAATAACTTTTTCTTTTGGCATATCATTTCATCTTTCTGAGGAACACTAGGAAAAGCACTTACTAAACAAACTCTCAGTTCTTCTGGAAAAGCTCAGTGAGAAAATTTGCTTTTTAACTGTGCATATACAAACATGGTGGCACCCATGGCAAAGCAGCAGTCCTTCTGTGAAAAGGAGACAATTATAACAGCAATAAGAAGCCTGGTTTAGCCTGCTGGTGCCCCAAGATCTGCCGACTTGAAATCATGTTTCCCAGCAGATCATTGCCCTCAGAGTGTAGCTAAGGGGCCATGCTAATATTTCCTTCCTGAAGGGAGAGAGCACATTGGGTTGTCCTTAATGTGAACTGCATGAACTTTTGTACCTTTTCCTTTTCTTCTTGTCTTCTCAGAAGGACGAGTAGTTATCCCAATATAGCCAAAGCATGCAGTTATGCAGGACTGGCTTATAAACAGCATATAATAAAGATTTCCCTTTCTAATCTCATTGTAAGAATAATGTGGTTTTCATTCATATTGAACTGTTAGGTGGTCTCACTTTACTACTACCAATAGTTTAAACAATAGTTTGAAGAATGAATTCCTGGGTCTCACCAGCTCAGTTTTTCCAATAGTCGAAACTCAGGCAATGAGGTTTTTTGGGTGCATTTTTATTTCACCTCCTGTTTCCCTAGCGTCAGCTGTTACAACCTCAGGCCAAGTAAAAAAATTTCTAATTTGCTTCCCATCCTGTTTGTATACAGACAATCAAATCCTTGTTTTGGAGCTATTTGCTGTGGTGTTTGCTGGGTTCGCTTCACTGATGGGAGATGAGGTGGGATATTGCTGGATGTGTGGATCTACTTTTGTATCTTACCCTGCCCTTGAGTTGTATAGGAAACACTATTGCAGAACAGGGTGCAGACATTGTTATTCCCTCTTCTCCAAGTTGTCTTTTTTTTTAATCACCCTTTGAAGGAATCTAAATAAAACTCTGTGTACACAAGTCATTAAATAGACCAAAATGCAAGTTTGGGACTGGGTTGTATTTGCTAAGCCTACACATGTATGTATTGCAGTACTGCTGCATGTTAAAGAGTTCACGTTTCTTGACTAAGAAGCTCATCTAAAGAATAAAGTACATCAGTGTTTATCTTTTATCATTCACTCAGTGCCCTATGTAGTCACACACAAACAGGCAAAACAGTAACTAATCAGATCTTTTAGAGCCGCCTAACCCACTTTTTGTCTTTATTATGAAACTAAGATTTGGTCAACTGAGGTCAAGTTGTGCACTTAACACAGCTTCCATTATAGTCAGTGAACTCTGTAACAGAGAGTAAAGTCAAAATATAAACAGAGAACATTTCTGCAGCAGCTCTGGGCTGGGATTAACTTGGATCACCTAGTCTTCTGCTTTTAATGAAATTCTCTCCCTTGTATTTTCTTGTTTGGAAGAGAGTCCAAAGTTATCTCATGCTAATTTAGTTAGGCAGTGCCCTCCAGGGATGTCACAGGCCTGCATGACCTCTCCAGAGAGACTCAGCAAAGGGATGAGGAGAATTAAACATTCCTGAGAAATTGCAAAGCAGCAGCCCCCAGAGATTTCGCATAGAAATGAGCTCCAGACTAGCTGCCAGAGACCCAAGTCACCTTTTCAGCACTTCCTTGACATGTCTCTGCCAGTCCCATCTGGCTTGATTCAGGGGGTCAGCGTGGGGACTGAGGAGAGGTGGCAGCTAGAGAGGGCAGGATTCGAGGGAGGTCTGACTACAGTAGTCTCAGGCTTTAGATGCTTCTCCAAGATGTGCAGCAAGATGGTTTTATTTCCTTTCCTTCCCACACGGTCTCATGCTTTGGTATTTTCTTTGTGCTGAAAAGAAGAGTACTGAGTGAGGAGGTTTAATAATAGGTTTAGTTATTATTTCCCCATGTGATGCAACAGTTTGTTTTATACCTGGTTTTACAACTACCTCTTGGGTCAAATGCAGAAAATACTGTGGCATCAGAGAGCCACTTGCAGTGACATGAACTACACGCCCCACTTTCCCCTCTTTTATGTTGGTAGGCTGCAGAAATTAATGAAATTAATTTCACATGAAGCCAGAATTAGGCATGGTTTGCAGGACTGAATATTTCTATGGGAAAATATTCAAAGAGTTTATTTTCTAGTTTCCTTCAATTATTTTGCAAAAAGTGAAAAATAAAATTGCTGAAGTTTAGGCACGGAAGAAAAAGACACCAGGAAACTACTGTACCTTGGTTATTAGTATCTTGATCACCTGAGTAGTTATGTCCTTTATTTCTTACATCATAAGAAAAATGTGCACTATCTCAAGAAATGTCTATTTTGTTCATTTTGGAGTATGTAATCGAACAATGATTTCTGCGTGCTGTCATCCTTACATTTCCTTACTCTTTTAATTTGTCTTTGATTAGTCCAGAGCTAGTCAGCATTAAGGAAGAATGTTTGAATTCCCACCTTTCACTATAAAAGTACAAAGGCAAATCTAATTCTATAGCAAATAATGCGCTTCATCATGAAATCTCTGTTCTACCCTTAACTTTCCAACAGCACTCTAGTTGCAGAAATATTATGGCTCCAGCTTCACAGACAGCAGATCTGGGCTGTAAGATTAAATGCTTTAGTGAGGGCCCCAAAGAGAGTCGTTAACACTGCCAAGACTGGGACACTACTCATCATTTGGTTGGACCAAACTGAAACCAGTAAGCAGGCTGGACCTAAAGCTGGATCCTTGTAATTAGAATATGGTTTACGGTATAGCTATTACAAAAACTATATACAGAGAATTATGTTCACGTGAAATATGTTTCAGCTGTTGAGTTATAGATCTCTGAGAAGAAGAGCAAAAAAACAGAATGAGACTTGCATATGGAAACCAGCATATAAGGGATGATGGTGTCATTGTGGTGATAAATCCATTGCATTCTGCAATGACTCATGCCTGTGCCACTGTTATTTGCCTGAGAACAGACCTCTGGCCCTTGCCAAGTAATGCGTGTGGGAACGTTGTTGCCGGTGTCTGACCTGCGGGAGTTATTCCAGCCTTAATGGCAGGATACCTAGTGTGTGTGGAGTCTCGTTCGTGTCCATCGGGGAAGGAGAGCCCTTACTTTGTCTGGATGTGATATGAGCAATGCCTTCTGACATGCATGTAGCAGAGATTTATTGCAAGCAAAAGCTGAAGTGTGATAGTGCTACTGGGGTATTCTGTAATAATATGGTAAAAGACTTGTCATCACTTCATCTCAGGCAGTGAAAGTCAATTGCATATGCTACACAGAGACAGATAAAAAACATAAGTATACTTAAAACTTCATATGGTTTGCATTTTTCGTAACAGCTCTCCTGACTCTAATATAAGACAGGTTTTAATTTTGTTTTGGGTAAGTGGATGTGCTTACAGTCTCACACCCACAATTCCATGGCTTTAAATAGAATCGCTCCCAGGGTGCATGAAAGAACACATGCTGTTATGTGAAGGATTTATCCAGGATGCCAGGATTGTATTTATTGCTGGGAACAAACTGAATAAAATTTTCTATTCCATTCTGACACTAGTCCACGGAGAGCAGCTGTATCTATGGTTTCAGTGCAGATCCTTCCCTTTCCCTGACGCAGAATCTGGTGTGACTGACTGCTGTTGCAGGAACAGTAATTACTAATGACGGTGGAATCAGAATGGCCAGAGCAAGCCAAGGGAAGGTCAATGCAAAATGCCCTCCAAATGAATTTTTGAACATGCTCGAAAGTAATCTTCACATTGCCTTTTCACATCTGCACTGCATAGCCAGACTTCCAAAACACATCCTTTGGTTTCTGGGATCATTTTACTGTTGCCTTCTTCTAGCTGAAATTTCCTGCCCCACTTTGAGATGACAGAGACCATGGGCTGGTACCTGACCCTGAGCATGGAGGAACTCGCTCAGAGCAAAAGTAGTGTTAACAGTGTGGCAGCAAGTCTGTGAGGCAGATTCCTCTGTTCCGGGGCTTGGGTTAAAACCGCCAGACTCTTTGCATAAGCTGCTCTATCACATGGTGGCCGTTTTGGGTACTGTTGGCCTAAAATTGAACTTGTGACATGAGGTAAAAATAAAAAAGAAAATAAATCCCTCTGTATTGCATTACCGTGTCCCTGAGGCATCAAAGTCGTGCTCTTGTCTAAGTTTGTACTCAGCCAGGAGAACTTAGCATCAAATTCCAAAATGTTGTCACCTGAAATGTTCTGATAAAGGAAAAGAAAAAAATCCATTGTACCAAGAATAACATTACTTTGGCATCTTTTTTTTTTTTTTTTTTCAGGCAACTTCTTGCTTTTTATATTTAGTAAAACAGTGCCTGATGTGCAATTTTATCACTGCCTCATAAGTAACAATAACTTAATGGTGAAAATCTTTCTTACTTCCAACTCTAGTGCAGTGAAAACTGGAATAAAATCAAGTGCCCTTCAATGATGTGTTTAAGATAGCAGGCTCTTTATTTACACAAATTATTCAGACAAGGATTACACTAAGTTTTAAGAACCCAATTGATAGCATTAACATTTCAATTCAGTTGTTTTAGAATTTTCAGGAACATAACATCATTTTGAAACTGGTAGCAGTCTGAGGAGAAAATGCATCAATGCTCAAAAGCATGAATCAAGATCTTTGGAAATTTGAGGGGGAAATGTAAATCATTAAGTAAGTTTCAAGTTAATTTTATGGTTTTAACTCACTCTTTCTCCCTGCATTTTTTTTTTTAATAACACTGTTCATAAATTTTATCTCAGTGCTCTCGCTTTGTTACTCTTACTATCTTAAAGGATTGCTCTTCTTCCTTCCCAATTATACCCTCAAACATGTATAAACATTATGAAGTGCTGATTTATTATCTCTAAGCTATCTGCCTGTGCTCTGGCAGTTCTTTGCTGCTCCTAGCAACTCTTTTACAGTACGAGAAGTGGTATAACCTGAGTCAGGGCCCATTACTGGGTAGGCACTGGGCAGGCACTGGGCAGACTACAAACCTGGAGTAGAGACGCTAGCAAGCTGCAGAGGCAATGTTGACAGATGCAGGGAAAGGAAAGGAAGATTTGGGGAGAGAACGTAATTTTCTGGATCATGGTATGGATAACAGCGTTTTTGTTTCTGTGGAGATCAGTCAGTTGCATTTTGACCCATAGATCATGCTGTTCCTCTGACCCCCATCAAAAGGAGCACGTCAGCTTGTGCTTAGCTGTAAGTGTTTAAGCAATCCAGGAAAGAAATAGGAGGTAAACAGGTGTCAGAATCAGGAACCAGGATCTTTTTATAGTCAAATGTTGCACTGTAAACATTTTGTGATCAATATCTACATTGTGATCATTATTCTGGGGCTGATAGTTTTGCTCCAGTGAACATGCCAGTGCTTGACTTGAAAGCCTGGTCTGTTTTCCTGTGGTTGGATCATGGCCCCAACCAGCCCTTCCTGGCATGGGGCCCTAAGACTTCTCTGCCCTCACCGCAACCTGGGTACAACCCTTTACTTTAGTGGTGAGTAATCCTGTCAAATGGGAGTCTGCTTCTTTGTGAAGAGGTATTTTGTCTTACATTCATATAAAAATAGCAGGGAAAATTAATTCTGGAAGGGTAAAAAGGGAGGGGGAAGCGGGTCAAATATCTTTTCGAATTGTCTGCTAGGTGGAGCCTGGGAAAGGTATTTGTTTTATAGTCTTGTCTATGTAATACAAATCTGAGTGGTTAAAACTCACACATACTTTCTGCAATTCAGATTTTTCTTTTTTTCTTTTTTTTTTCCCCTCTCTTTAGCTTTGAATTTCTTTCCCTTTTCTCTTAAACAGAATTTAAGGAAGCTCTTTGTTAGTAGTTGCGACAATATCCTTCAAAATTAAAACGAAAGAAACAGGGCATATGTGCATCCTTTCTGTATTTTTTCATTAATTTACTTTGTGTCACACATGTCACTTCCAATCTAACCATTTGAAGAATAAACAAACCATTGTGGACCTAAAAATCAGTTCAAAATTTTTTGGCAGGAAAAAAGGACTATATTAATTTTCATTGTTGGTTGAGGTTTCCCAACAAACAGCTTTACTGTTTCTTTTTCGCCTCCAGCTAGCAACTAAAGATCAGTTATAAAACTGTATACAAATACTTCCACGTATTGAAAGAACAATATTTTGATATTCAGTGACACAAGGAAAAAAATAGGAGTAATCTGGTTTTTGATAACACAATGAGAACTTTGTGTTCACCCGAGGTCCATGTGAGAAACATCATGTTGCATTAACAGGGAAGGTTGACCTTTAAGGTTTATCTGGATTATAATTCTTGTGGTTTTTATTAATAAAACTGCCTACTAAAGTTTCACAAGTCCTCCCTGAGATCTGTAAAACAATTGGCCTATCTGCTTACAAGAGAGAAGTTAGACAGTATTTCCTAGTATTTCCTACAGATGTGAAGGCTTTTGTTTCAGAAGACATTGATATTGTTTTCATTTGAGATGGTCCACAAAGATTATCAGGTATTTTATTATTTTAGTAACTTTATAATTGTTGGATTATTATCTTTCAATGTACCAACTATACTCTTTCAACTTGAAAGAAAAAATCATGGACCTGAACACAGTTCAGCTCTGAACAAGTTCATCTCTACAGCCAAACCATATGATTTCACTAAATCAGCAAGCGTAGTTCAAATTGCTTCTGTGGCAATTTCTCATCTGTGACTTGGAAACTCTGAGAAAGTTTATAAAATGAGTCCCTATCTCATACTGTCTCCATAAGTATATCCTGGGAGACCTGTTGTTTGTTTACTTTCTTGAGATCCTTAAGGTAAATTTTTCCTTTGTGTCTTATCAAATGATGTGTTTTTTATCTCAGCGGAAAATGTTTTTGTCTCAAATCTGTTGCCATTTTACATTTTTTGTGTCAGCGATGTCTATGGTTTGCAAATGTCGCTCTTCTGAATGGAAGCAGCTGCCATGTCACAAGTACTCAATGTCTCCTCTGCGTGAGTAGAAAAGACAACGCTAAAGGAAAAACTTTGTACACAGGCTTCGCAGTCCTTATGTTCAGCATTACACAGTTAAGGAAGAAGCAGATCAAAATGTATTTAAACTGATGAGATCTGATGGATACTTAAATGGTGTTCAGAAGGGTTTTTCCATGAATGGAGGTTCCTTGAGCAACAGCGCTTGCACCAGCGCTGTGATTTTTGGTAATCTGAGCAAACAGGATGATGACTCCTTAGAGGAAAGGAAGAGGCGTTGTCCTGCACGTCTTGGGAAGCACCTCTTTTGCTGGAGGTTTTGAGAAAGGGTTGAGCATGTGAAAAGTGACCAATTGCTATGATAGACAATGACTTTAATCCTGAATTGCAGTTTGCCTTTCAAATACACACCGTGACAGCCTAGTAAGGTTCTTACTTATTGGGTGTGCACCCTTGCTTTTTGAGTAGCTGTGCAAGAAGTGTTGTAATTTAGGGGGAAACAAGCATAGCAGTGCATCGATTATGCATACTCCCATATTCCTGCTGCCACTGGCTTCTTGGGAGTATCAGCATGCCTGGCAGCACATCTCTGTGGTTTTCTTTGGCAAGAGTCTCCCTGCCGTGCTTGCCTTGACCTATAACATTGTCAGAAACAAGTACTAAAGCAACAGTCATTACTCTAGACTGAACTCCCATTGTGGCAGGGAGCATGGGATCATGCCCAGCACTTTTGTATGTTGGCTGTCAGGCGGAGGCAGCTTACAATTTACTCTGGTTACAAGAAGACTTTTGTGCTGCACTTCAGCTTCTTTGGTGCTTTTCAGCCATGTGTGCTATGCCCCTGTTGTGTGCAAAACGTGTAAAGGGATTTTTTTTTCCCCCCCCTCTGTTGTGTATTATGTCTCACTGTGTCTTTATATAATCTCCTTATATAACACACTCTGATGCCTACCGGGTACACCCAGGACACACCTACACTTTTAACAGTCGCAGAAGTCAATCAGATGTGGGTGACTCAGACAGTGCAGCACCTTTTCTTCCTTCTTTGCCCCTCCAAAAGTGAGTAAACAGATAAATTGGGAGTCAGTTTGGGCTCAGAGCTCTGAGTCAATGTCCCGTCTCACTTTTCTAAGGCACGATCATCAGTTGTGGTCAGTTCTGCAGCAGCTTGAGAAACCACAGTCAGCTGGGCTGTTTCAGGAGGAGCCGGGTGGTGGCATCTGGAACTGCTCCGCATCCCAGGCAGGCAGGAAGTGCGTGGGCATGACATCTCCACACGTCGCACAGCACGGGAGATGCCGAGCAGCCTCTTTCCATGCCAGTGCAATTGAGTTGGGACAATGCAGAGAGGGAGGTGGTACAATAGCCCTGTCTTTTGTGGCACGAATGGAACAGTCCCTCATGATGCACACAGGAACAGCAGTCATGCCAGGCCTTTGTGCTCGCCATATGGGGAGAAGGCTCTCCTTTGCTGCCACATCCCTGTAAAGGCTCATCATGCTTTGGCCCAAAATGCTCAATTCTCTTTCTCAGTGGTGACCCCAGCAGGATAGCTACATTTGGGATCACGAGAGTACCATATCCAACCCACTGAATGCTTCTGTCCACTTCTAGACAATAGAGTGTGGAATACCATGAAGACAGAATTTCTATAAATGGTGATAATGTACTGTTGGGTCTCTCCAGGTGGTGATGTTTTCTGACTTAGTCAGAAATTGTTCCCTGATTGTTGATAGCTTTAAGGTAACCCATTCCTTCCGCAGTGATAAGTAAGTCAAGCTAGACATTCACCAGTTTCTGCTTTTTTGCCTCTGAAACTCACAGACAATGTACCATGCATCAGGCTGCAACTATCTGTTCTATCTCCTAAAGTTAACATTACTGATTTGGTTTGATTTTTTCTTTTCTCCGTGTTTGGCAAATACAAAGAAGTCTGAATTTCTCTGCTTAACAGCCAGAAACTAACTTTTGTAGTTTTGTTACTGTCTAAAAAAGATCGGGTTTTTTTGACAGTATAGGGCTTGGAAAAAAAACTGCTATGTAGCAGTGCAGGGCCATAGTAATTAGTACCAAGAGGAACATTTCCTTTTTATCCCATTGTGTGACCTGTTCAGTCATAACTGTTTTGGTTCTTGAATTGGATGAGACATATGAAAAGGCTTTACTTACTCTTTTGAAAAAAAATGTTTTTTATTTCTAGAGCAGAAATCATCAGCTGTACTTTAAAAACTTAAAAAGTTGGATTTATTTTTTGCTCTTGAAGAGAAAGATACCTGATTATGAGCCCATTTTAACAATACACAGTGCTAGAGCAGACAGAGAAGCAAAAGTCTCAAATATATAGAGTTAAACATAACCTCAGCTACCGGGTCTTTGTTATCCATGGATGACAGCCCAGTTAATAAATGTTTTCTTACTGGGATGCTAGACTGGAAGTTAATGATGAAACACATCTACAACATACTCTAGACTCTCAAGACAAGCAGACACATCACAGCCATAATGACAGTGGCATGCACAAAATGTATCTGTATGGGGGTTGTGTTAGTCAAACTTGGGTTTTCCTGCTCACTAGCCCAGGTGCAAACACTGTGTAAGCAAAGAAACTTGGGCAGGGAGAAGACTGGTTCATGTTTTGGATATGTTGCTTGAAAATGGTGCTTACTACTGGCAGGGGTTTATATAGACAAAAGGGTAGAGCGGAAAGATGAAAGAGGAAAGATTTTGGCAGAGGCTGGAGTTCAGGCATGCAGAACAGATCTCCTAGTCCACATAATCATGAAAGTGTGTCTGCTTGCTAGACTAGCTACGTATCTCTCTCCTGTTAGGTTTCTGTCTTTAATAGTAAATGACATAGAAGTGCCTTCAGACTTTGTAACTCGCTAGGCCAGAGCCAAAAGGAGTTCAAATATGAAAAGTATGTTTTGTCACTTTTGCTATTAAGGGAACAGTCTTATTCTAGGGGAATCAAAGCCTGAATTATTACCATGGTAGTTTTCTCCCCCTTTTCAACATCTGCCCATATTTTGCTATCTGGACTGAGCAAAAAATTAAGGAGAGGGTGGCAGAACTGAACACAAGTAATTTCTTTACTTGCTGTCAGCCCATCCAAAAAAGCCTTTACAAAGAAATACAGGAAAATCCACAATTCTCAGTTCCTGCACCAGAAAAATTCCTAAAATATATGACCTTGCGATGGTTAAAAGATAGCCAAGAGCCAAAGCTGGGCAATGTTTTTATCCCAATTCAGCCATGTCATGGGTCATGTGGTTCAGCATGTGAACAGGAAGGTGAGAATGGGTGAACTTTTGTCTCAGTTGTGCAGTCCATCAGAGAATAAATGGAGCAAATCACTCTGCAGCTGGATCAGGAGGTGAATGGCTGAATACCTCTCACACAGAGGCCTTTGTGTTCTGGACATGATCTAGCATTATGATGGGACACACTAGGCTGAGGCTTTGTAGCAATTACTAACCCATTATCACGCTAGAACATGAGATCATTTATCTTCTAATTCAGAGTGTCACCTGTTCTTCATTTGCCAGTCAATAACCATTAATTACTTTCAGTGGAAATTTAAACAAAGCTTTTCCCCTCTGTTAAAACCAGTAAGCCATTCAGTAATGACAAATAAACCTGGAGGTATATCACCCCCTTTTCTCTCGTTCTCAGCCTGGAGTCTGGTACAATATGAATTATTAAAGGAAATGCCTAGAAATTCATAGGTCAAGGACCTTTATTAGTCTGATGTGAGGAGAATCACATTCCTGGCAGTTGATTTAAGGAAAGGATATAGCTACTGCCTGTACATGGATGTCTTGTTGGTTGTCATAGACTGTACCTGAGAGAACATAGTTTTGTCTGTGGAACTTGTTCAAAGCTTTTTCTCTCTTCTGATTTGCCTTGGCGTTTTTTTACAGACTGTTCATGCAGACCCATTCAAAGCAACAGCATTTGGTCGCCTTCCTCAAAGCAAAACAGAGCTATCGCTTACTTTGTAATTTTTAGCATGTTAATTTTTTTCATACCTGGTTGGATTGAGGTAACTGTAAGTGCCAACAATTATGAATGCCAGAAAAAATAAAAGAACCAGCAGTGATAGATTCTCAAGTAACCATTAATCTAAACATTCTTTCCTGGTAGGATTTGAAGCAAAAATTGCTTTTAGCAACTCTATCTGCATTGTTTGATCATTTCTAAGTTGATCATGTTGAAATTTACTGCAGTTTAAGTCACGTTGCTAAGACAGTGATTGCTTGCTTTTTGAAATGGTGGACAGGAGTTGATACATCCACATGCATAAAACCTGGTTGGGCCCACTGTCAAAGTATGTTTTTTTGTTTGTATTTTGCGGCTGTCTCCTTCAATGTAGGGTACGTTTTGGAGTAAAGAGAAACTTTCAATTCTATTTTATATTCATATGAAAAGTAATGCGTAAATATTTTTAATACTCGTTGGATTGTTGAATGTCTGAGCATAAGTGCCAGCACTAAAACTTTGTCAAAGGAATTAAAATACTGAGGTTTCTAAAAGTGGAGAGGTGGCAAAAAATTGTTGGACATCTGATCCTGCTTCTGCTTAGATATATTACTTTACCAAAGGTCATAAGAAATAGCAGATGCTTATGCTAATATTGCATATTCGGTCAACCAATTTAGCATTTTTGGGTAAGGGGTGATTTTTACCAATAAATGAGGTTTTGTTGTCCCATCTCTCTCCAATGTAACTGACACTAGTGTCAAGGCAAGAAAAGGAGTTCATTATGTACAGCAAACATCCACTAAAGTCAAGAGGAGAACCAGTGTATATTCTGCCTTGGACTGACTGATTGTCTAATGTTGGAAATCCTTATTTGCCCAAATACTGCCTTCTCATACGAGGAAGTGTGCTGTTTTCAGCTGGACTGCTTAAGGAAAGCTGAAGGACTGTGAAACCTGGGACTAGGCTGGGAGAACCGAAACTATCAACCACTTATTTTAGATACTCCTGTTACCTTTCTGTGCAGCTGCTACTACTGAGAATCTTGCGAGCTTGTCCAGTCATGAAGAAACAGGAGTTGGTGATTTATGGTGACCTCTCAAATCAGCAGGGAAACCCCAGTGTTCCAAAAAAGCTCTAGTGAGAGATACAAGTTAAGACATCTCCTCCCCACAAGATGAGTTTCATCAGCCAGTTGGGTATTTCTGCGTCACTGGCTAGGATGTTCAGTCCTGGAAAGGAAAAATAAAGTTGCTGCCATTGTCTTGCCCAGCAGGTCATCTCCCTAAAGCACAATTTATAATTTATGTCAAGGACTTACACAGCAGTTGCCCAAACCCCAGCCTTCCACGCACGTTCAAGAAGTAAAAAGGTTCAAAAGGAACATGTTAATAAAATCGTGTCAAAACTTTGGAAGATGCATAAAATAATAACTATAAAGAAAAATGGCTTGCAAATAGAACCATTTAAGAGGAATGTATTGCCTTGCTATGCAAGACACTGATTTATTGAGAATAGAGGAGGAAAATTGAATATTTCAGGTGGTATTTACCAAGAGAAACTGAGCTATCCCAAAGCTTTTATTAATCTGATTTGCAGAGTATCCACTACCATCAAGGGACCTACTAAAGTTGTTTTCTTTAAAGCTTATGTGAAGAGGTCAATGCAAATAGCATCGTGGATTACAATGTGAGAGGATGACAGTCCTTTTTACCATATGGAGAGAGAGTTGAATTATTTTGTTTCCCTTTTCTGGTTATTTCTTAATGAGGATCATGCCATACAGGTATTCCCTTTTCCTCTCCAAAGGAAATTAAGCGTTTGCATCATTTTGATTGATCTAAAGTAATAATTATTCTGTCCGCCTACGGCTCCTATGCAGTCAAACAGGACAGTCACTGGAGCAGTGTCTTGCACATCAGAAAACTGAAACATACCTGCCGTGATATGTCAGACAAGTCACACATGTCTTTGAGTTCCTCTTTTCCATCTGCTTTCCAGTTTTCATGCTGACTTAGCTGGCCGGCCCTCTGAGATGGTGCCCACCCATCATTCCTTGTTTGTGGGAGAGGACTCTGGGAAAGACATCGCTGTGGGAATTAAAAGCTGCTCCCATGACATGCAAATATGTTGACAATCTGACAAAGTTTTTCTTCAAAAGATACTGCGAGCCTCTTGCTGCACGAACAGTCCTCTGAAAGGGATGCTAATGGTTGCCTCGCTTTTCCACCAGTGTTTTCTCTGTTCCTGTGTCAAAAGAAAAATTTTCTTCTACAGTGCTTTAATATGTAACATCAGCACGTATTCAGCAGGGAAACCGGATTAACTTGGTTAAGTACACTCTTGGCATTCTTAAGTTACCTTTTAAAATACTTATTCTTAATTAAAATCTCAGCTTAGGCAAAACAAATGTGACAGAAGAAAGTGCCAAAAGGATCCATATTTTCATGCTCCAGTGTGTTTGACATCATTCTTTAGCAGTCAGACAACAGCACTGTGGACTGAAACATTACAAAATTTTGCTCTTTTCCCCCTATCGATGTCAATTCATGCAGTGCTTTAAACAAGTGAATCCATGCTCTTGAGCACTAAACCAAGGCTCAGTGTTCAAAAGTAAACATATTAAAGTCTCCCCTGCAGAAACTCCTGCTGTGAAACAAATTGAAAATCAAATACAGCATTGTTTTCTGTAATAAGAAATAATTGAACTCTTTTTGGAGTTGCACTGAACTGGTTAATAGCCACCATGTAAAGAAAGTGCTAATTTCCCCAGCTTGGGGTATGTGTGTGTACGTGTAGTTATTTCCAAATCAAAAATGCAGTAATACAATATCATGTACCAAAGCGGCCACTTACATGTGCACTGAATCTGACTTTGTTTATCTTTCTGCAGGCCATGTGGTTGATGTTGCAGACGGATGAGCCTGAGGACTTCGTCATAGCCACTGGGGAGGTCCACAGTGTCCGGGAATTTGTGGAGAAGTCATTTAAGCACATTGGGAAAACCATTGTGTAAGTATGAGGATAAGAGAGTAGCCACAGGTTGGACATTTTTAGTCTCTCACATTTGCTGTGACAGAAGAAAGTATTTGTCTCTGTTCTTCTTCCCCCACCCCCTTCCACACTTTCTGCTTGTAACATGTGAGACCTTCCAGGCATGAATGACCGCCACAGCAGATATGCCTAGTGTTGCCCGCTAGATCATAAGTTAAAAAGGTAGATGGGTTAGTCTTAATTTTTTAATCAAAATCTTCATTCTCTTTTCTCCCATTCGCTCCCTGTCTCGGGGCAGAGAAGCCCCTCCAAAGATGTTAGGACCAGGGTGCTGATCATCACCTTCCTGCAAAAGGGGCTTTTCTGCCCAGTTCTCTATTTTGGGCCCCAGATCCCCACAGTCCTGCTCCCTCCTCTGCAATCTGAAGAGGTGACACCTGCCAGCCCTGTTCTTTCTAGGTGACAGCTCTTCAGCCACACTACAAAGCTTATGTAGCAAACTGCTCTACATTCCTATTAGCTCTCCTCCCTCTAAGCCATAGAAATGTTGAACAGTGGGTGCAGAATGTTTACAATGCATATTCCACATAGTTTGATTGAAAATACAAAATTCCTTCTCAAGGCCATATAATAAAACCAGGATGGCTTGGTGAGCGCTTTCTGTAATTTATATTTTTATTGTTTATTATTTTTTCAATTTCCCTCCTTCTGTATCTTCTCTGGGCCCCATGCATCAACATACCAATCTCAGCTGGAAAAGGGAGAGGAAAGCCACAGGCTCTTCCATGACGCTAGCGCCAGGGCTGTTCCTCAGGCCATCAAAGTCACTCCTGCAGCTGGTGAACTTTTGACAGGGCCAATAAGTTTTACTTGGGAACAAAAACTTGACAAATTCAATAAATATGCAGAAGTGCACAGATATATACAATATTATTTGAACAGCCAGTGGGTGGCTGGGGAGGTAATAACATTTTCTCCTCAATGAGTTTTTAGTCTGGTTTCAATTTTTGGCATCAACTTCCAGAAAAAAAAAATTCTGATGAGGGAGAGAGAGACAGTATAAATAGTATTTCTAACCCAAAAGCTCAGTTTGGGGAATAAGTTTCTCTCCATATTTTTAGCATTTCTTGATTGCAAGATGTCCCTGTGATCACACATAGTCCCATATACCTTAGCAGTAGTGAGGTTTGAGAGGCTAAAGGAGAGATGGTAGGAACTCTAGCAGTTGCTTTGTCTTTCTTAATTTTAATTCTCATTTTACACTTTTGTTTCTTGTGTTTATAAGCTAATTCTCCCTAGTAAGAATGGATAGGAAAATGCTGCAGATTCAATTGCTCCATAGCAGTAAAAATTCTAGTGATTTTGGGAACGTCTCTGTCCCTGTCTAACATTGTTTGCCAAAACAACAATGGTTGCTTTGATGGGGCAATGTTGGTGAACAACTTTGTCATTTTTAAAATTTTGATTACTTACAATTAGAGACTGATATGTAAAGGTCAGCACCTAGCTGAATGTCTTTATTTGCAGATGTTACCCACATCACAGTTTCTTTTGATGCCACTAAATTTATCCATCAGTTTAAAACTGAAACCCCTGCTTTGGTGTTGGTCTAAGAAGTCTCAGCATTTCCCAAGAATGACAAATCTGCATGTGTTTTTCAGAAGGCAAATTAAGCCCTCAAGAAAACCTAAAGAAAATACAAGTCTAGAAATAAAAGTGGAAATACTTTTATTAATAGCTTCTGTTATAGAGGGGATATTAAAGGATTACTTTAGATTTAGTTGTTCCTAACACTCAAAATTTTGTATGCAGTTCGTTTAATTTTTTGCTCACATATGGCTCCATATGGTGTACTGTGTATCAGTCATGTTGATGTTTAATGCAGTCAGTATTTGGATTGAATCAATCAATCACAAGCTGTTCTCTCAGAAAAACTTCACAATATGACTCCAAATTATGAGGTAGGACAGGTATTTTATGTGTACAAAGGCATAGTTGCCTTTTTTTATTACTAATCAATAAAAGTAATTTGCAAAAATTGTATAAGAACTCAAATGACACCTAGTGACATGGATTTTTAGGAACATAAATTCCTTTAGAAATGGGGACTTGGGTTTCTAGTCCATCTGGCTTTTCTGAAATTTTTCTTTCCTGTGAATAAATTTTTAATTCCTTAAGCCATTTACAGGTGATATAGAAATAACTGTAAATATGGGGACTGAGGTGACATTTTAAGTGCTAATGATAATTTCGTTGCTGATCATTTTGACAATGGTGTAATTCTGAACATTTTGCGTGTAGCCTGCTCAGATCAACCAGCCGTTCTTTCCCCCTGCTCCCAAGGTGAGAATAATATTACAACAGATCCACTACTCATCCTGTAGCCATTGCTCATCTTTCAAATTGCACTACATGTGAAATATTTCTCAGGGTTTGGCAAGTTTTGTTAAGAACCTCCATAATTTTTCCAGGTGTCAGCCTGACCCATGCTTTTTCAGCACACACAAACATGCACATACACACACACACAGAGTCCTTGTCCAGCCATCTGGTAACCTCTCGCTTTCCTTGCAATGACTTTCTACTCCCTATTCAAACCTACTCTGGTTTGAATATATCTTCTTCAGGGAGTAGCCTGGCAGAAAAATCCTCCCTTTCAGCATTGTGAGACCCCACTGGTGAGTCCCATTGGTCTTTTACTTTACAATTTATGAGGCAGCAAAGAACTGGTGCACCAGAGTGCAATTGCTGAACAGGTTCCCACAAGGATGGCTGCTTTCATCCTATTACCCTTCTTCAAAGTTTGGTTGAGTTATTTGAGGTTTTGGGGCGGGGCGGGGGGGACTTTTGCAGAATTGCAGGTATTATGAAGTTTTGCAACCTCAAAAACTTATCTGGGAGATTTCCAGCAGCCTTTTCCACTGCTATAAGTGATGGCACAGCTTCCCAGTACTGCTGTATGATCCGCCTTTCAAAACTGATGAAATGATGGAGTAATTGTGCAAGATAAATGTCATGGCAAACAAAAGTTGGCAGAGCTGAGAACACTGGGCACGTGTGAAGGGTCTTTTAACCATCCCTACTTTGTGCTTTGTCAGGGAAAGCCACAAATGTAAAATCTTAGCTGTCACATCATGGTATTGCAGTGGAGAACAGGAAGAAAAGCGATCCTGGCTGCCTCATCAACCAAGTGAAAATACCAATTTTATTTTTTTAGGTTTTTTTGTCTTCCTAACAATTCACATTAACTTGTACAGCTGAAAATCCAGGACAGCCTAAAAAGTCTTTCCAAGAACATAACATAATATTCTGTCCTAGCCAGTCATTAGCACATGTCAGGACTATGTCTTCTAGCCAAAATAACACAGAGAGAAATTTTACTCCGTTTTTATAACTAATGAAATGTACAGCTGCAATAAGACTGATTCTCTCTCTGAAATGGACAGTAAAATGTTATCTGCCTTGTGTGGCTTTTTTCCTCTTACATTTCTATTTCAGGGGAGAAATATCATATGATATTTATATACTCCTCTGAATCATTCAAATTCAGTCCTTTGTACTAACAGGAAAGCCTCAGAGCTACAAATATTTTTCCCCTGTAAGAACTGCATTTTTTTTTTCTTTTACTTTCCCTTCTACTTATTACTAATTAAGTAGTACTTTGGGGTAACACTTCCCGCCTATAATTTGAACTACAGCAGGGTAAACGAAACAGGCAAACGCTTGTCTTGACTAATTTTCTGCCATTAATCTTATTAAATTAGAACAGGATTGCAAAGATAGCCTGAAACCACTACAGCAGTCAGAGTTCTTTGCAGACGGCTACAAAGACTGCTGTCTGCAAATCTGGAAAGCAAAAAAACATAGAAAAAGAAAAAAAAAAAAAAAAACTGGTCAAGCTGCAGAAAGATTTATTGTGTTTTTTTATTAATATAAAAATGCATGTGCCTTTGTTACAGAAATATTCATTGTTTCCAGAATCAGAATTAATTCAGAAAAAATGAATATTTTACTCTAGTAATTTGGTTCTACATACAAATTTTATCTTAACTAACATGTGAGTTGGTCATATAAAAGATCAGCCTAAAAGGGGAAGTTTGCAGATAAGCTACAAGGTCTTCTGAGGTGAACTACCAGCAGAAGTGGAGCAGTGGCCTCTTCAGTGATAGTGAAGGTTGAACTGAGCTTGAACTGACGGAGAAGGGCTTTTCTGGTTTGTTTGTTGGGATTGTTGTTGTTGTTATTTGTTTTTTTTCCTTTTAATCTTAAAATGGAAGGTTGGGCTACAGAAACACATGAGGTTTGAAGGATTGTTGTCAGGATGGAAAGCATGTGGGGACACGGAGGAGGAGCCATCAGCAGACATCAGCAAAACTGCTGCTCTTTCCAGATCTGGCTTTTGCCCACCAAAAATTGCTGGCTGGCCAGTGCTATGTGTTGTATTTAAATGAGAAAAGAAAATGAGAAACTTTCAGATGAAGAGGAAGGGAACAGAATCTCATACAGCAGCTGGAGGCATTTTGAAGTGAGGTAGTTGAAAGGAACCCAACCATGTCAATGTCCTCACTTAGGACTGCACCAGTTTTATCACCATTCTTAAAATAGTATATATATTTCAGGGGGCATTTAACCCACCTCATCTGGAGAATTAATTCTTCCAGCTGAGCAGCATTTCATTACTTTCTTCCTGATACAAGGTTTTATCTGCAGGCAGACCCAATAACTGTTTGAGAATTGAAATTAAGGCTTGAAGACTATAATAATCTAATTATCTGATTATATACATAGGAAGTATGAGAGTTTCTCCTATAGAAAGACTGGGTGAGAATGAAATATGGTATTTCATGGGAAATTCCATATTTCCCACCCCTGAAATTAAATTATTTGTCACAAATGCAATTTGGAAAAATACCTGATTTCAGGTCAGCTGGAGTGCTTTGTTTTCCTCCTAACCTCCACTTAAAGAAACAATAACTTATATAGAATTTTTAAGCCATTCTAAAGGAAAAAAAAAACTATTCTGAAAATATAAAAGCATCTTTTTTAGATATTATTAATATAATTTTGTATCAGGCTGACACTAATGGAACTTACTTGAAACTAAAACTTTTCTTTCCATAATGCTTTGATTTTCACGGCAGCATTAATATTCTTTGAGAAAACATTTTCTTCCCAACACCAGCTTTCACAAATTGGAGTAAAATGAGATAGCTTCAAAAGCTTTTCAATGAACTGGAAAGAAGGAAAAAAAAAAAAAACAACAAAAAAACAAACAAAAAAAAAAAAGCTTTAAAAAGTTTTAAAAAAAAGAGAAAAAAAAAAAAAAAAAAAAAAAAAAAAAAAAAAAAAAAAAAAAAAAAAAAAAAAAGAAAAAATAGGGAGCCTAGCATGTATTCTTTTTTATCATCTTGTAATATGGGGAGTCACACTTAAATTTTTAAAAGATGAGCTTGACAGTACTTGGACTATAACAACTATAGCATTGTTAGAACTGCGTTTGTCTAGTTAAAAAAAAACATTGAAGACCTGATTCACCAGAGTTTTGAAAAAAAAATGAATACATTCCTTTATGGTAGCATATTTTTGATGTAAGCACAAGGTCATGGTTAAGCAATCCCTGTATCTATGATTTCTTTGATGGATCGGTGCTGCTGGCAAGGTTGGTGGTTGAGTTGGTGGCAAAGGAACATATGAAGAGTCATATTTAAAGGTTGCCTGCAAAAGATTACTTGTGAAAGATGTTAATGGTCTGTTATATGGTGTCAGTTTTGCTGTTTATAAAGTGCCAGGACAGAATGAAGTGCTTTGGCTTAATCTTGTGTGTAGCAGAAATCAGGCCACAGATCTGAGAAATCTACACAAACGTTAGATCATATTGCCTGTGGAGGAAAAGCAAAATCTTCATATAATTTTATCTTTATTTAATTTATTGTTCATTTTCAAACGTGAAAATATTTTCTATTGGCATATATTTCATTTTAAAGGTGTACATGGTAGTTTTATTTTTCATAAAGAAGCTGAACAGCTGTAGTCACTAGTGGCTTTGAATATTTTTTTTAATGCTACCAGTTCTCTTTCTATGCAAAGCTCAAGCAAGGGGACGAAATGCATGTACTTGTTCAGCTTATCTGCACTTCTGTGAAAAATTTCATTTTTATTTGATTTCTTCACCACCTCAAAAATATATGTACTTTGCCTTGTTTGCTCCTCAATTACAGCCATTCAGACAATTTGGTCCATTGCAGCGCTATTCCCACCCCTCCTCAATTATCCTGGCTCCCCTGTTTCCTTCCCTGCCCACCTCACACCACACCAGGTGGGTACCCCAGCTTTTCTTCCTCATAAAATCTTCTGTACCTGTGGGGTTTTTCATTGTTTGAAGCTTGCTCTCTTACTGAAGTTACAGGAAATGAAAAATAATTGTAACCTCCAAAGATAAAAAAGCAGCCATATTCATCGTGAATGAAGAAGCATTCATCAACACTGATAATAAGTATTGTAACAATAGTGATCTCCAAATATGAAATTAGCTTTAGATTAAATGCAGTCCATCCCGCTGTAAATCCAGAGTTTAAAAGCTCTTGAGGTGAAGGACTTGGCAAGCGAATAAACTTGCCCATGCATTTGAATCTTAGTTTTATGGAAAATTGTGAGGTCATTGATAGCAGTGGAATCCACCAGAACTGACAAGGGACTATCACCCTGAACAATCCCAAAGCACCCATCTCCAACAGTGAGGCACTTGACATGGAAGTGTAGCTGCAAAGGGCGTCAAATCTGCTTTGCCAGGAGCAGTTCCATGGTCTCACCCATCCTTCTCCAGGTGCAGAACATCCTGACACACAGTTGGTGCCATCAGCTGTGACAGCAAACCCATCCCTTGCTTCAGTGGGAGGGTAAAGCTCCTCAGTGTGGGGAAGGCAGTAGCCTTGCTGTAGAGGCTCATCGTTTGCTGGCTTGAGGGGAGGACCAGCATTTTGTGGAAAACCTACACTAGGCCAGCAGGTGCCTGCATGGGAGCTCTGGGCTTGGACACCAGCTGGGGTTGGGGAGATCCACTCCTCATCCTCTAGAAATTTAGCCCAGTCCTGATGAGCCAAACTTTCTTCAGCCAGGGATTCTTTGTGTTTGCCTCAGGACACACAAGGCTGTTTTCTTGCCTATGTGGGCGTCTGCCCTGCGGAGCAGAAAGCTGGGCAGTCTATCACTGGAGCTATCTGAAACCATAGCACAATGTGAGGGCTCCCCATGCCCTTTCCACCATGCTTGTGTTTCAGGATAATTTGGCATGGCATTTTCCAGCTGACAATTCTGACTACAATTTGGCTATAGATTAAGGATGGGTTTGGTAGGTTTTTTCTCTTTCTTTGTGGTTTGAGGGACTGAGAAGGGGGAGTTGGTTGGCGAAATGGATGTCTTGGTCCTGGCGTCAAGCTGGCCCCCGCACGGTCCTTTTTATCAGCAGTATGATGTCCCCAGCTGTGAGCATCGAGGTGCCAGGAGTAATTAGAACTGCAGCTATCAAATGTTACTTTGTTCACAATGAGAAGTATTTTTTTTTTCTTTTTTTTTTTTTTTTCCCCTTGTGAACTTTTCACATTACTGGGCTGAACCAAACGGGTGGAGATTCCTTCTTAAGCTATTTCTATTGTTATATAACTTTGATAGCGACATTAAGTGAGTCTTTACTGGCTCGGCTGAGCCTTCTGGAGCCTGTTGGGTGTTAAATGGGGTTCTCTGCTCAGTGACCTCCAACAACAACTGACGTCTCCTGATCTAAGCGCTTCCTGTTGTTTTACTGGTGACGGTTAGTTTTCTATTAAGCTCATTTGAGTCCTGCACATTTTTACCCTCTGCCCTTTAAAGGGAGGGACTAATGTTAGTTTTGGCTTCTGAATGAAAACTTTGCAGTTCAGGCTTACAACAGAGCAACTGCAAAAAAAGAAAGAAAGAAAATGTAAATTATAAATCATCTTTAGCATCGTGGCATGTCCATTAACAGCTGACTTCACTGTCACTATTATCTGTAGGAAATTATTTCAATGTGAAATGTTCCCAGTATCAAGCACCCTACAGGCTTTGCTAGTCATTCAAAAGTCATGAATTGTGCTTAAAAATCTGTGAGATTTAAAAGCTTGCAATAATGCATATTTGGTATTTCCTTCTGCCTTTCAGTGTTTTAACCTTCATGAGTACACAGAGGTCACATTTTCAGACTTTTCTCCTTAGGCCTCAGGGCTAGAAACTCAAAAATGAAGGCTGAGATTGTCAAAGAATTAAGTTCTTCTAGGAGCTTGAGGGGGCAGGGGAACAAGGAGGAATCATATCTATGACAAAATCCCAAGAGCTGGCAGAAAAATTTGTAAGTGGGAGGCAAGGGGTGCTTTTCTTTCCTGGCTGGTGACTGAGGCTAAATAGTCTAAATCACAGTGCTGATTTAATTTATATAGATTTTGCTGAAACATAAAAAAGCTAGCAGATTCCATCATCACATTTTTATGCCAAACTGGTTCAGAGCCCCATGCTATATACTTAAAAGCAAAAATCAAAGAGAGGATAGAATTTCAATCATAACTCTGGATTTTGTATATTCAATGGATGAAGTTTGATGCACTGATGTACATTCCCACACGTGTCATCTGAAGCTTTTATTTTGAGTGGGAGCATTGTCCAGGCTGCAGCCTGACCTCACTGAAAGCAGAGCCAGTCACCCACCAAACCATTCCTCTTCTGCTGGTCCTGATACCAGGACAGTCTCTTAGAAAATAGTTCACAGCACCACCAGATCACATAAATTATAGCAAATTGCAAGCTATTCAATGCCTGTGAAACTAATTTGGACAAAGGTAGCTGGCTTTCACAGGTAGCAAGTAGTGTTTACAATACATGGATGTGGAGTGCCATGTCGAGGTAGGACCAAAAACCCAAGAACTGTTTTTGTTTTGTTTTTTCTAGTTAAGCACAAATTAAATTATGCCGCTTAATGCTATTCAAACAGAGCTTCACGTCTATAAAATTAACAGATTAAAGAGTTCCTGAAAGTATTGGCCAAAATACAAGAATTAAAAATATTTTAAGAAAACAGCTTTGAACCAATCCACAAATGAAAAACCTCACTGTCATATTTATTTGCAGATACATGAGACATTCTGAAATCAGGGCACTTTATTTTCCCTTAGCATTATGTGTTTAATTTGGAAGTCCTGTATTTTAGACCTTCCACTGAATAAAAAACCAAAACAAAGAGACTTCAAAAGCCATTGTTACTCTATTCAAGTCTAAACTCTCCCTTTGTTCCTATAGCTAATGAGTTTATACTGTCCTGCAGGGAGAATTGACACCAGCCTCAAGTAAATGAAAGCAGGCCAAATGTTGGTAAGATCAGAGCACTAAAGTAATTATGGGTTGATTAAATGTTTATCTTCTTTACAGGTGGGAAGGAAAGAATGAAAATGAAGTGGGACGATGCAAAGAGACTGGCAAGATTCATGTGACAGTCAATCACAAGTACTACAGGCCAACTGAAGTGGTAAGAAAATGCCCTCTCTTAGCTTTGCAAATGAATAATCCAATCACTCAGCCAATAAATTGCTGCATTTGGCCAGCAGTCTGTGAAAACGGCTTAATTGCACTCCCGCTGCCAGCTTTTAGAGCTCTAAATTAGCCTGCTTGTTGGCCCCTCACAGCCAGCTACCTGGGAAGGAACAAGGAGCAGGCGGGAGGAGCGGGTGGCCCTCTCATAGAGACGCTGCTCTGCTTTGGTCACCCTCCCTGAGTGGGAGAGACGGTGCTTAGGGGGGCTAAAACATCATATGGGAAACAAAACAAAGCGTAAAACAGCTCCTTGTGGGTGGGAATATGGTCATCTCTTCTCCAGCTGCCAGTAGGGAAAGCAGAAGAAGGTGGGCACTGATGGGCTTGATTATAAAATCTGTGTTTCATGGTAGTGTTTCAACTCCGTCCACTGAGTATATCCTGTCCAGCTTAGATCTTTGTAACTGCGGGTAAAATGGGTGTTGCCTGTTCAGCTTACATCTTTGTAACCGTGGGTGCTGCAAAAGCGTGGTTTAGATGTGCTTCTGTGCTTTGTTTCCTTGTGTGCGTTGCAGGGTCCCACTCAGCAAACGCTCATTTGCAGGACACAACTTTACTCCCAGGAATGCCTCAGTGAAGCCTTCCAGGGGTTCTAAATCAGCACATGCTGCCAGCAGGACCCAGTCACTAACCCCTGTGCACCAATCACCTAATAAGTATTCTAGGGGAGGGAAAAAAACAACAGTATTTCCAGGTCTAGCAGGATGGTGACAATGCACAGAGATGGTAGAGAATGAAGCCTGGTTTCTGGACACAGGGAACAGTAGCCCCAGTTGTGTGATGTGGGAGTGGGTGTACCCAGGAGAGGATTTCTCCTCTCCTGGGGGAAGTGATACGAGCCCCAGTGGCTGCTGACACAGCATCATCTGTCAGTGTGTCCATTCAGAAGAACTGTCTGAGTCCAGCAAGGGGGTGACAAGAGCACCTTTGTGTTGTTGACACAGATTGCAGGGTGGGAGTGGGGGGCTGCGTGTGTGGAAGTGGGCATGGGTTCTAAAACTGAAATTCAGAGGGTAACAGAGACTTTCATGTCACGTTAAAAAGGGCTGGACCAGTGTATCGGAATCAAATGTTAGGAAGTCATTAAGAGCTGTCTGTCATTCTGTGCTGTGGGAAGGTGTCAGGATGATAAGGAGGACAGAGACAAAAGGACTTGCCAAACAGGAAAAGGACACTTGACCCAACAAGTCTGTGCTTTGTGAGACCCACTTTCCTGCTTTGTCGTACCTCTTTCTAACAAGTACATATTCACTTCTCAAAATTCACGGCTAGTACGTAGCTCTTTGGAAGTCCTCACTGTAGCGTCACCCTATTCATGTCCTCAGACATTTTCTGCTGAAATAGTGGTGCCCATGGTCTCTTTCCTCTCTGTCCTTATTGGTGTCCCTTTGGGAACACAGTTCTGGATTTTGAATTCGGTTCACTCTGCCTGCTGTTTTGGAATAGAGCATAAGCACACATCCTTCAGGAATACTCACGTAATTTTTAGTGGATCTATACAGGAGAATAGGGAGGTATTCAAATACAGAGTGGAATGTGGCCTTGAAATAGCACTGTGTATAACCACAATAGATGTCTGCTGTTTTTCTGAAATTTCCTAGTTTGTCATAGGCCACCTTCCCTTGAATGAGGGCTCCATCTCTATCTTCCAGTACCCCCATTTTGCCTTGCTTTTAATACAGCCCCGATTTGGTTCCTGTGGAACCCAGGAAGGCTGTGAATCTGCACGAGCATGATCAAGGTAGAAGCACGAAATGAAGTACCTTTGTCTTAAGGACCATGCAGAGGAACTGCGAGGAATTCCTCTGTGAAGAGATGTGATATCCTTTTTCAGCAATCAGCTTCCTTTTTAGATCGTCTTGGGATGGATACCCAGAATCACTTTTTTTTTTTTTTTTTAAATTTAATTTGATTTCCATTCCTTGTCAAAGGCAGGCAAATTAATGTTTCTTTCATTCAGGGAATCACATCTGTACAATTAAAAACACTACACCAAAACCCGATCAATCACAAGAAAGCAAGGAAAACCAATGAAATAACTAAAATGGGCTGATGGCACGTGTCCCCTCCTGCTACTCGTACCAATACTGCTGAAGGCAAGAAAGCCTCAGGTTGACATTTCGGGAGGAGGCTTATCCAGATCAGTTAACAGAAATTCTGCTGTGGAATCACAGCTGAAACAGAAAATCTGATGCTCAGATACTCATGTCTTATTTGGAAACATTTCTGTCTGTCTGTCTCTCTAAAATTTAACATGGTATTCTGGAAATTGAAAATAAACATAATTTAATCTTGTGTACAGTCAGTTCTGACAGTGCCAATACATTCATTTGAAAACACATTTGTTTTCTTCAGTTAGTGATCCCCGGGGTCAAGGCCTCCCATTGAAAAGCTTAGCTGTACTGAAGAAGAAACCTTGAAATGTGAGACAGTCTTCTGGTCAAACTAAGTAGACCCTTTGAATGCCTTGGCTCTAAATCTCTTCACTCTGCTTTTGACTGCTTTGGGGCCCCTTGATATTTACTGGCCTTGGGAATTGTTCCTGCTAATGCTTCTAATGCCTGTCTCTCTCCTTCCTTCCTTGTGTCTTGCCAAATGCAAACCTATCCATATCATTTCTTTCGGTGTTTATTGAATTCCTATCAGAATATTGTCTGACCCCTTTTTTAATTGTTTTTGGAGACTCTAACCTGTCTGTAAAGGATTGGGGAAAAATTTTTACTTCTGCCTTTTTTAAAATCAACAGTTTTCACAGGAGCTTCCTAGCAAGTATTTTGGGGTTTTTATACTGAACTTCATACACTGCAAAAGATGCTTTCATGCATTTTGCAGGCTTTTTAAGCACATGGGTAGAAAAGTCAGGCTTTACATTTGCCTTCTGCTCTAGACATGTAAAGATCAATTTCCACTACGGTTTACTCACTTGTGAAATGTAGGTACTTCAGAAATTATCTCACTAGTCTTTTCTGCTTACAATCAGAATGTTCATATTGTAGGTAGGCAACTTAGTTTATACTTGGATTTAAATAATCTATTTGGTACTCACAAAAATAATACTAAAATTAGTTTTAAATTTCTTTCAAAAATTAAAACTGAAATTCAATGAGGTGCCTCAGTGAGTTTTTTTTAAGCAGCCCTGCAGCACTGCAGCACATAATGTCATAGGCATCAGGTCTCTCAACCCCTGAAGTTGGGGAATTTTTACAGAGTTAAGGTCTGTCTTTAATTTTCTTATCTTTCAGCAGGAAAATTAGTATTAATTTGTATGCATGAATTCCCCTTAAGAATTGCACAACTGCTTCTAATTAAATTTTACCCATTAAGGTGTTTGAGTAAAAGTGCTTCTTTTATTTTTGCATGGCAGATATTAAGCTTACAGTTTTATAGGAGCTTGCTTCATTTTGTTGCCTTTTCCTGCAACAGTGGAGATTAACTCCAGGTCTCAGTGGTCTGTCCTATCCTCACAGAACTTAGGTGTATGGATCTCTCAGTTAGGAGTTTATGTTACTTTTTGAAAGGGGAAAATAACAGAAGCCTTCCAACCGTATGTAAATGGTTTTTCTCTGAATCTAATGTTCTGCCTGTGTTATAAAGAATTCTTCCCCTTTCCTCGCACCTGTTTCTGCAGTTGTCCTACAGCTTGCCTGGCGTAGGAACTGCAGGTTGTATCCGTGCATCAGATTTGTTATGGACTGGCATGGCTGCAACTCTGAGGATATACATACATCATCAATGCAAATTTCCTTCCTTTAAGCAAGACTGGAAACTCTGTCACAATGTGATGTTAATATTTAAGTAGTCATCTGGCCTCTCATTATTCTTCTTCAAAGGAAAAGGGCATGCTAACTTGCTAACTTCTTCCTTTTGTTATATGCCTTAAGCAATTAAACATTTTTCTCCCAGTTCTTTCTAGCACTGATATAAATGAAACCTATACATATATATTTATATATATATATATGATTTCTCAAGTCTTATGTGTGTTGCTTACACTAAATTTTGCATTTTTGTTTAGCTGTGTTTGGCCTCAGTTACCCTTTTCCCTCCTTGGAATTATGCAGGATGGCTTTAAATTTCAGTCTCTTCAGATGTTTTTAAAAAATTCAGCTCTGTGTTTCCCATGTTTCATAGGATTCCAGTAAAAATTCCTTGGGGCATATCACATTCTCCCAAAGTCAGCTTTCTTAAAGTCAAAAACATTTGTGAACTCCTCTAAGTGTTCCTGCCCTAAAGAGCATTTAGAGTCTAATGAAACCATGATCACAAACCCCTAAATGCCCCACACTTCCACTTCAGTTTTCATACAAGCTCATTTCCTACTCTTAAGTTCAGAGCTGCCTGTGACTGTAAACTGTTCAGATATCTGCATGAGGAAACACATGCTTCCCTTCCTCAAGGATCTTTTTGCTCATCAATGTCAAGATGTGGCTTTTATTAATACTCATGAAAATGAAATGGGAGCATTCAAGGAAGAATAATCTTCAGATGATTTTCCTGTCTATTTTCCTCACTAGCAGTCAGGTAAAGAAGTTGTGAATTGTCATAAAACTGACAGTCTTCACTTATCCGTTTTCTTTTCTCCTTGTTCTGAAAATGTATGTCAACATCTGAAAACTGTTGCCTCTGTTGTCCTTAATTCTCCTCCAAGCTGTCTCAGCCAAAATGTTTATATTGTTCCTTACTTCAAACCCAACATTATCTCTGCATTCCTTTGCCATCCTCTTCCTTTTATTTGTCCCTCCTGCTAATAAAACCTGCAGTAGATTGTTTGTTTGTTTGTTTATTTTAGTTAAGGTCTTACATATCAGGCCTTTCAGAGGTATCTCTGAAAATATACGTTGTCAAATTCAGCCAAGTAAAATAATGATTAGTAGTAACTTGTCTCTATAGCGTGTAAGAGGCACTTAAAATATTTTAGATATTTCTCAACAAGCATGTGAAAAAGCATTTATAAAAAGATAGCATCGCTATGTTTCTGCCTCTGAAACATGGGTATGGCAGAGCAGAGAGACTGCACAGCTCGAGCAATACCATGAAGCTGTGGCAAAGCTGGGGGAGAGTCTGATGATGGCATTGTGTTCTGCTGTCATTCCTAGGGGATGTAACTGTCCTTGCACAGGTAGCTGTACATTTTTTATATCTCACCCTGGTTTTGTTCATCTTAGTTCTTCCTTAGAAGACGGGAAGATGATTATTGCTATCAAGTTTTCCTCTCAATATGTCACCCAACCAGAGAAGCTTCAGCAGGCTCATGTCCAGTCTTGCTCTGTGTCTTGTTTAATCCTCTTAACAGTCTCTTAGCAGGACCCCTAGCTTACCTCCGTTCCAGTGAGAGCAGAAACCTAATGTGTGCCACTCCAGCCCTCCCACACAAATTCTGACTTTTTGCTTCATAATTAGCTCATTACATCAGTATTAGACCGGCACATCCAGGAAAGGAATCCCTCTGGACACCACTGCTCATACGCTGCGCTTTACTCAGTTGCTTCTCTTTGCGTCATCCTGCTGCTCCTCTGCTGTGCCTCCAACAAAACATTTCTCTGGCAACTTCTACAGCTGGCTCTGTTCCCCTTCTTCCTTTATCACCTCTTTCCCTGCTGTCATTCCTGAGGTTTTGAAACCAGCCGTGTGTCATCTGTGACCTTCACATCTTCATTGATCTTCCTGAGACTCTCTGAGCCTGCTTTCCCATACCCTAATGCCGCAACCATCTGACAGGACTAGCCAGAGGGAAAGGGTGTCCTTACCTCCTGGGGTCTAGCTTGGAGTGCTTTTGCACCTTGGGTGTTGCACCGTATGTTCATTTACGAGACGAGTAGCTTTTCTTTAGAAATGTTCAGACTGGCTGAAGAAATCTCTGACTGATTTTGGGCGATGCAATTTTCCATTCTGGGTGGGTAAAGAGATTGCAACCCCATTGAAAAGCTGGTGTGTAGAGATAAAGCTGTCATCCAGGCAGAAGGGTTGGTGGTTTTGATTCATTGCTCATTTTTCTAAATGCTGTTGACACATAGCAATTAGTGGCAATCTTGGATGTGACAGATCTGGGCTCAACTCCTGAAAACAGATTTTTAAATTAAACTTAGGTGACTGGAGGATTAAGGCTGAGGGAGAGGCGAATGAGGATAGAAGGCTGTCTGCCTCCTTAATTAGACCCTACCTGATTCAGCCAGGCATCCAAGCAAGTGCTTCACTTCAAGGGCATGAATAGTTAATAGGGACAGTTTCTACACTAGCATTTAAGAGTGTGCTTAGGTGCACTGCTGCATCTTAATATGAAGCAGAGCAATTTATCTGTAATGGGAACTGAGAAGGCCAGCCCAAACACTGTGGGAGCTCAGGAGGTGCCAGCTGATTATTCTTGTTTGCCTGCCCCATTGTACACTGCCTGGGAGCAGAGATGCTGAAATAGCTCAAGACACTTTTCTTTCGTCAGGTTCTCTTAGGGTAGCTTCACAGGCAAGAAGGAATTATACCAAGTTCATGCAGTTTGTAGTTTTAATCAACTGCTCCAGCCCGTAATTCTTCTCTGCTTTCCTGGCAGTAGGGGGTCTTACCACCACCTCTTCACTTATTCATGTTTATTCATGCACAGAAAGCCTCTCTTTATCTCACCTCTTATCCCTTGCCTCCCCCTTCTCTTGGCCTGCCATTTGGCCAGCTCCTCCCACTTGTTATCTCTCTCTGTTGTCTCACCCTCATTTGGACCATCCCTTGTTTTCTTATCTCTGCCTGTTCTATGCCTGTCCCACACAAACACTCCAGCAGATGTGGTGGGAAATGCAAAACCTCTGAAGGGAAGCCACAGGGCTGGGAGAGAGCCTGGAGCAGGCAAAAGCCACGACAGAAGTCCAGGCTCAGGCAGCACCAAGACACATTTGTCACAACCGCTAAATGTTCCCTCCTGCCCCTAGTCTCCACCACCTACAGCCTATTCCCCATTTTCTGCGTGAGCTCAGACCATCAAAAGAACCAAATTGTGCTTCAGACCACATTTTGGAGTGTCCAGTGAGACTGGCAGAGTGGCTCAGCACAAATCTGTTCCCATCAGCATTTTCTGAAGACCTTGGTGTCAGAGGTGCTTGAGGTCACTTACACACCTGATTACTGTTCACATTCAAAAGTGGGAGCGTGTCTGAAGCTCTCTCTTTCAGATGCTGTTTATTTTATTTTACAATGGGTTTTTAGAAGCCAAGCAATATGTTAACAATACTGTTCTCATTCTGATTGCATTTCCCATGTCATTGTAACCTTTTTTTGGGTGTGCTGTGACAATTCAACCCTTGCAACAGTTTTAGAATGGCAGCAGAGAACTGTAAATCACATGATTTATATGAAAATAAAAATGGCTTTTGAATACAGAGGATATGAGACAGAGGTAAGGTTTCCTTCAGCAAATCTGGAATTAAGGGCTAGACTCATTTCTAATTTCTCCAGCCTTAGCCAGGGCTTGCTTGCCTTCAGCTGTTTGTATTTTATTTTATGAGTGAGTGGGTGTACAAAGGAAGATGACAGCCCCAAAATGTTCCTGTGTTTCATCTGAGAAGCCATGAGATGGTTGTAGCATTGGCAAAAGCAGTTTCTGCTGGGTTTGGGTCAGTAGATGCCTTGACATCAGTCTTTTCAGCTTGGAGTCCTCCAGTCAGGGTTTTGCTGGGGAAATAGGCATCTCCAGCCTGGATATACCATGGCACCTGGTATTTTTCTGCTTGAAAGATAGTATTTCAAGCCACTGATTCTCAAAATCATATGCCAAGTCTTGCAAAATACTTATCATCTTTACTTTGTTTCTGTTGGCAATATTATGAGAGTGAGTGCAGTTGTCCCTCTGAGGGACACTCCAGGGCAGTGTGAAAGGGCCATTTAGACCAGCTTAGGAGAAATGCATAATGGCATAGCAAGTTCTTTGGAAGGAGGAAGGTGTGGGGGTTTGTCTCCAAAAGCTTTCATTTCATGATTTTTCAGGTGTTTCACAGTCTGAAAATGACAGTAGGTGTCTATCAATTTCTTTTATTTCTTTAGTTATCTAAAGTGTATTCCCCTGGAAAATGTGAGATGCTTTAACTTTACCTATGAAAAAAAAAAGGTCAAAAATTATTCTGCCCAAAGAAAAAAAAAATTCAAAATTGGTTCTTCAGTTTTTCTAAGGAAAACCTGATTTGGAGAGGAGGAAGGTACTTTTCTGGGGGAGCCAGGCTTTCTTTTAATTGAGTCCTAGAGATCTTCTGTCTCCCTTGAAAAGTCAACAAGGTGTTTTTGTTCAAACTCTTATCCCTGTCCTTCACCATTTGCAATTTTTCTCAAAAGGGAAAATAGTTGAAAGGAGGTGGAAGTTTGGAAGTGGTTGTTTGAAAAAATAAACCTTCACCTTTCCCCTCTATCACCTTTAGAGTCATCATTTGTAAGTTAACAACTTCATGATGGAGGCATGAAGAGATGGGACCTTTGCTGTTATTGCTACCCTGCGATGACAATGATGATGCTGAGGAATGCTTGTTGAGTGATGTTGAGGGTCACCTTCCATATCTTCTTGACTCATGTTTGTCTTCCAGAAAAAAAAAACCCCTAGCAATGATTCAGACTGTATCAGAACTAAAAAATCTTTTACATTGTTAATTACTTTTCAGTATCCTTACTACTTCCCTTGTGTTCAAGAAGAGCTTGTATGGTTGAATAGCAGGGGAAATTGAGCCTTGTAGATATAAAAACATTTTTAAAATGGGGGAGGGGGGCGGAAGGAGGGGAGGAGAAGTGTTGTTGCTGAATAAAATCCAAGAAGAATTATCTCTGTGTCATAAACATCTACAGTATTTATCATGAACCAGGAAATGGTTCTTCATGCCCATCTTGGATGTTCCCCATATTGTGTGATGTCCCAGCTGGGTAGGTGAAAGAGGAGACAGTAATTATCTGCAGGGCAGGAGAGACTTAAACGTTAAGAGCTTTATGCCTAGGATCAGCTGGAATTTTTGCTCATTCCTCACATATAGTCTGTGAGCTCACCAAAGCAGACAATATGAAAAATATTAACAGGATTCAAGAAGACATTAGTAATAGATTAAGAGTGCATGCCTCTCTTGTGAGACTTTTTTTTTTCTTGATTTCTTTTCTTTCCTTTCAGTTGGAAAAGTCTAAAGGTGAGTAGGTGAAGTCAATTTTAATAATTCACAGACGATAATACATCTATTTCTTATTTGACAGAGCTAGTGTTTAAACTATTAGCATTGTCTGGCATAACATGAAACAGGATCAGTCACTCATCCCTTTGAAACCTCTAACCTGGCCTCATTTGAATTTCTTCCTTCCAGCTTTGCCAGTATTTTTTAATAGTCTTCATAGAGCTCTCAGCTGCCTTGTGACTTCAGACTTTATCTACCAGGTTGTGGTTAGGAATAGAGAAAGACAGCGCCATTCCTTGTCAACTTTTCTGTATGCAATGACACAGAAACCTCAGTGCTACAGATAGCCATTGAAATTTGAAACAGACCACTTTACTTCTGAACAGGAATGGGTTTTAAAATCAGATTTTCTTTTTGGAACACTGTTCCGTGATTTTTCACAGCACTCTTATTTTGGTACTACTTTGCAGTCATGCTTTGTATTGATTAGCTGTAAGGGGAAAGGTGGAATAACAATACTGAAAACATAAAAATATGGTTTAAAATAGCACACCTGCCTGGCTTTTTTACAGTGATCTGTGACAAGTTCATGTTTATAATTCACTACATCTCTTACGGAGTTAGTGGTTGCAGACCTCAGTTTTAAAAATTCCTAGATTGGATAAATAGGAGTTGCTTTTGTTCTTACTTTTAATTCTGTTTGACCAATAAAATAAAACACTTCTGTATTTTGATTTTGAAAGCATAACCATATATTGAAGCTTCTTTACAATAACAAAGACTTCTGACTAAAGTAATTGGCTGCCACTATAGTTTTTCCTTAGATAACAGTTGTAAATTTCCAAACCTCTAATCTTTGGCAGCATTTTCCTCTTGATCCAAGTTTCTGTTTCCGTGTGTTGGTGGAGATTAAAAAGTGGGTTATGAAGGTGAAATTGGAAACAGAGGAAATGTGAGGTTTTAGGAAAAGCTCAGGTAGGGCCAAGTTTACTCTATCCACTGTTTTCACAGCTATGGAACAAAGCCTACTGGGGCCTCTTCTTATACTGCAATGTCACCACTGATGACACATTGTGACATTTGCTCCTCACTCAAAACAATTCTTCTGTAGTGCTAATCCTATAAAATTACCACAGTCTTTTATCCTGCACATAGTTGGCTGAAAGGGCTTGCAGATGAGTATCCAAGGTAGTATTTAGGTGTTTTTCCTGACCATCCTTTCTCTGTCTCCTCCCCAAGGTGCTTATTGGAATTCTCTTTGTATTTTACATATTAGTTAGATGCCTTCTGGATGGTTTCTGGGTTTAAAATAAAGGCCAAAATTAATCTTGACTGATGAAGTGAATCCCAAGAGTGAGATAGCTCAGGTATTGTAAGCAAAAAGTTGTCATGGTTAGAATGTGACTAGCCCTATAGGTAATAATAATTCAATAGCTGTGTGGCATAAAGAAATGCAAGGGGAAGGTGGACACAAGCGTGAAAACAAAAACACAGGAAGGTGTGTTGTTCACCACAGGAGAGATCCACAGCAGTGAAGACTTATGAGCACTTGAAGAATGGCCAAAGGGAGTTGGTGATTGATGACAGGCAGATTGTGTGCTGGAAAGCTCACAAGAAGTATTCTTATTTTTGCCTTCTAATATTAGCAACCACAATTAATTCTACTTTGGCTTAACTGCTAAAAGGAATTTAAAAAAAAAAAAAAAAAAAAAAAAAAATCGACTTCTTTAAACTCT
>VZRN01004554.1:60782-74907 GCA_013397935.1 Dasyornis broadbenti | reverse complement strand
TCTTAATCTACAAAAAAAAATATAAAAAAAAAAAAAAAAAAAAAAAAAAAGATCGACTTCATTAAGGTCTTAAATATGGCTTTGTGAAGGATTTCCTACTCCAGAGTAATGCCTGGACAATTATCTTTGATACCCTTCATAACACAGCTTGCTATGACTGAGAATACCCTGGATGCAAACATCTGCATCCAGCAGCTGCTTAAGCTGGGATATACTTTCAGAAAAAGCAGGTTTTGTGGCCCTGCTTGCTGGGTGGAAAACTTCTGGGGAAAACCCTTCCTGTGTGCAGGTACATGACAGCTGATGTACTTGCTGCGGGTTTTGTGAGGATCAGCGTCATGCATCAGAGTTCATCAAATGGCCATTTTGTACACTAACGTACAGACAACTTATGACTTGCCAGGACTTTGAGCTGGGAGGGACCATTTAGGAATGTGACAAAGTGGTTGGAGTCGTTGCTTTTGGCTGGGACTACCAAGTATTGTCCTATTTATCATGGAAAGAGGAAAGGGCCTGCTGAAGTGGTCATTGGAATGTAATCAATAACTGTTTTTCCATCACCAACCAATGAATGCCAACGATGGCTAGAGACAGAGAGAACTAAGCACATCAGATGTGAATGCCTGCGTGGCTTGTATACCAATTTTTCCCTTGTTGCTGACTACCTTTTCTTCTGTAAAGCCTGCAGAAACTGGGTTATCCCTCAACATCTTCTGTAACCGCCAAGAACTCAGTGAGACACAGTTTGCAGAGGAAAACCTCAAAAGACAGCATATCAGGAGTGCCCTCAAACACTGGGTGACATGAAGGCTTTCTCAGGGTTCCTGGGTAACCTGTCAAGGACAGCTCAGGAGATTGGCACGCTCCAGTAGATGTATCACACGTGTGTGCCACTTCCAAAAGCCATAAGGAGATTCTTAAGGCAGAAGAATGAACTTTTTATCAAGTCCCTCTACAGGAAGATGTTCAGTTTGGATCAGGGTTCAAAGTGAATGAATGTCCAATTTGAGTTTTTTGCATTTCGCTTTTACTCATTGCTATCAACTCACCAGACTTTTACCTTCTCATAATAAGTACCATCTAACCAATTACAGTGATCTCCGTAGAAATGCACAGTGAAGAAAAGCATTCTGGTGATGTAAATTATTCTAACATGGACTTTAGATATTAGAGAAATTCCTGAACAAGGAAAGGGAGGGTTAGACAGTTCAGTGAGGATACTAATTTAAACTATGATGCTAATGGGAAGAGATGACTTGACAATGCACTGGTGGAGGTAAACAGACTCATTTCTGTGAAAAGGGTGTTGACAAGCAGTGATTTTTGGGAAGCCTCCAGACAGAGTCCAGACTTTGACTTTAGGGATTTAAGCAATATAAAAATTATTATTAAAAAAAAAAAAAAAGGCAACTCAAACATTTACATCAGCTGTGCCTGCAGCTTTTTTGTTTTTCTCTTTTCTTCACATACTTTCATTCTATTAAACATTTCCAGAAACATTGTACAGTTAAGCCTAGCACTGTGAAAAGGTCTAATATCCTCTTTTGAGAAACTCTTCCTGTGTTGGTTTTGTGTCAAACTGAGTATATTTCAGCTTCAAATTTAGGCTTCTTCAAAAGAATAGAATATGTAGGGCCTTGAGCCTGCTAGACCTCATGTGGACCTGAACTGAAATAATCCTATTGATTATCATGTTGTTGAATATGAAGTGGCCTTGAATATTCTTACGGCCTTAGGCATAGGAACAGAGATGGCTCCCTCCAAAATCAAGTTCCAGGCATGCTGACAAAATCATTTCCTCATGTCCCATACAGTGTTTTGCTTTGGTTTGTTCACATACCCCAAATTAATTTTTATTTTGCCTAAAAAGGTGATGCTTTGTGGAGAAGGAGCTTACAAGCATCCTGTTTTTGTTGCTTCTACAGAAAGAGCAGATTCCTCTTTCTGTGCCCTCAGATCCCTCCTGAAAACTCTCTTGTTGCCCTCAAAAATCACTGCACACTACTGATGTGCTATGACTTCTTGTGCATCCTGATGAATGCTGTTGTTTATTGTTGCCTTCTTGCAGTGTCTCTACTTACTTGTGCTCCATTTCATGTGCTCTGGGCATGGGAATGCAACTTGACCTAATGACTTAGGCTGAGCAAAGGAGAAAAGTCTAGTCACAACAGTGTAAAATGCTTCAGTGCAGCAGAAACAGGGTAAATTATCTCATATAAAGGCCTGTTTTTCATGGTAGCAGTATGACTTCATGTTATTAGCTGGTTCAGTAATGTGCAGCACAGCCTTGGATTATGAACATTTTGTGCAGAAAAATTTCTTTTGGTTCTGATTTGCAGCGCAACTAGAGCAGGAAGATCCTGGGTGATGTCAGAGGTTTTCAGACACAGACTGTAATAATCATCATTATGTCTTTGTAAAGATTTTAGAGAAACACATGTGGGAAACTATTTATTACATCTGTTAAGATTCTGCCCCATAAATGCTGACTTTCACCTGCGTGCAAACGCTGAAGGAAGCATACCAGGCCTAGATCAGTGTCTGGCTAACAAAACAGCTTTTCAGTGTCCTGAGACCCAAGGAACTCGTCCTCTTGCTGGAAATTCTTTGGATACCATCTTTAAATGTTTTACAGTATTTTTATTAGTACTTTCCACTCTTTGGTGGATCAATGGAAGTCTGTTCTGAAATTTTAGTCACTTCTTTCTTTGCATTAGCGTTTCAAATTAATGGTCTGCAACTGTAAACTTACATATTTGTACTGACACATTTTTTAAATATAAAGCTCTCATGTTCTTGCAGTTAAAGGAAGATTCAAAGAAAATGAGAATATCTGGCACTCCAGTCTCCACTATCAGCTCATTAGCCAATTCTGCAAATTTATTCTTCATGCGGAAAAAATGTTGTGACGTAGTGGCTTGTTGGCTGTATCACACAAGTGTTACAGTGGTAACTGTGTTACTATAAATTTCAAACCAGTGCATATTTTCAGCAGTTGCAAGGTATCTTCACTAGCAGTCCTGGTGGCGTGCTTTAGTAAGACATATTTTAGATTCAAAATGCTGGAAACATTGTAGGCAGTGAATGTAATTTCATCCAGCCTGGCTTCTTCCTCTTTCAAAAAGATCCAGTTAGAATTACAGAATAGAATATCCTGAGTTTGGAAGGACCCACAATCAAAGTCCAACTGCTGGGCACTGTGCAGGACAACCCAAGAGTCACATGATGTGCCTGAGAGCATTTTCCAACCACTTCTTGAGCTCTGTCAGGCTTGGTGCTGTGAGCACATCTTTGGGGAGCCTGTTCCAGTGGCCAGCCACCCTCTGGGTGATGAACCTGTTCCTGATACCCAACTTAAATTCCCCCTCTCACAGGTTCAGGCCATTCCCTTGGGTCCTGTCACTGGTCACCGCAGAGAAGAGATCAGTACCTGCCTCTCTGCTTTCCTATGTGGGGAAGTTGTAGAATGCAGTGAGGTCTCCCCTCAGTCTTCTCTTCTCCAGGCTGAACAAGTCAAATGACCGCAGTCACTCCTCATACAACTTCCCCTCCAGACCCTTCACCATCCTCATGGCCCTCCTTTGGATGCTCTCTAATAGCTCCATATACTTCTTATTTTGCGTTGCCCAAAACTGCCCCCAGCACTCGAGGTGAGGCCACCCCAGTGCAGAGCAGAGCGGGACAATCCCCTCCCTGGCCCGGCTGGTGATGCTGGGCCTGATCCCCCCAGGACACTCCTGGCTGCCAGGGCACTGCTGACTCATGTTCAGCTTGCCATAGACCAGGACCCACAGGTCCTTTACCACAGCTCTACTTTCCAGCCTCTGGTTCCCCAGTTTGTACATCAAGTACCTGATAGATCCAAATACACCTGACCTGTAGTTTTTCTACTAAAAATTGAAAATTCAGTGTTAAGGATCAGTTTGTCATTGATTTGCTCTGACTCTTAGGGAGTTTTATATGATTTCTGATACTACAGACTCAGAAAGTTTTGTGAGAGAATTTGGGAACTCATTTTCATTTACACTGTGACCTTCCTAGAAGGTCAAAAAAATGAGCTTTACAGGGGAAGTTTGTTATTATTAAACTACTCAAGTGAAGGCTTAGGTATCAGCTTATTTCTGCTAATGGCAATGTCATGTGGAGACTGTGCAGTATTTTTGCAGGACTGAGGCTTGTCTCTTGTCCTGTTCCTTTTCAGTATGTGTTGGTGTACTGGGTGACTTATACCTCTCTGTTGAGATGCATTGTCTTCATACCTCATTATTTTCCCTAGCCTTACACTTAAATCTCTGCATTTTAATCATCTAACCACCCATTTTCCAATAACATTATTAGTCATTCCACTATTTTCATTCCTCTTTCCCCCCAATTGTCTGTTACCACTCCTTTTTAAATATATTTAGACATTGTATTTTTACCGTTACATCTCTTCAGAGCTAAAATACTTGTTTTACTTAATACCTTTTTTCTCTCTGAAGAAGTGTGAGACTCTTGCCCCAGAACACTTAATTCCCCACTTCTGTTATTCCCCAGCACCTACAGTGCTCTCTGTTTTTGCTGCTTAGCGAGCTGAACACGCAAGTGTTGATCTTTTTGCAGAAATAGAATTTCAGGTTTTATTCTAGGAGATGCCTTTTAAAAACGTCTCCTAGAATCCCAGAGCAAAAACAAACAAAAAACAAACAAACAAACAAACAAAAAAAAAAAGCAAACACCTGGAAATAGTCTACTGGCAAAAAGAAGGGAAAGAGTCCAGCTTCTTGGTGTAGGTTGTTGTTGGGTTTTTTTCCCCAGATATTGGCAAGTAAGTGAAACAGAACTTGATTTGGTGTTCATTCTTGATGAAATGCATGTCTCCTGCACATACATGTGGTTTCTCTCTCTTTCTTCTCTGTTTAAATCCCATTTAAACAGTGCTCAGTGACTGCTGGGAGTTGTAATCCATGTGCAACTCTGTCATGAGGCAAGCACCAGCTGGAAGGACGGCTCTACAGTCTGCAACCAGTTGAGTGGCTGAGGAGTCATAAAAGGGAAAAAGGGGTTCATGAGAACTCAAACAGTGCCTTTTGGAAAGTGTTTCTTACACTCTCTTAAGAGCTACGAAGTCTGTATCTTGTACAGACAGTTTCTTGTGCTTAGTCAGGGACAAGATTACAAAACACAAAACGACAGAACTTCACAGCCAAATTGGTACTTTCTCAGATTTGTTTGATAAGGTATTTCACACAGCTTCAGAGTAGACTGAAAGCACCTATAAAAAACTGCTGTTTACTACATAGAAAGAAAAACAATTTTTTTTTCTTTCTATTGAAGGAAACTTTTTTTTTTTTCCCCTGACAGAATTACGAAGGGTTGTGAATATTTCTATTTGTTTCTCTACTCCTGATAAATGTTTTCGTTAGCCATCTCTAAAGTCCATGTTTGGGTGTATTTGTAGAAGGTTATCTGAAGAAACACAGATGTTTGGAAGTTTACCATTCTTTTAATTAAATAACGTGTTAGGGTGTATTTATAGCTTTGCTGATTCAGAGCCATAGGTTAACAACTCCTGTACTCCAATAGTATTGAGTAATTGCCCAGAGCACTATCCTAACACTTCTGTAAAACAAAGCACTAGGGACTGTTAGTGTAGAAAACTGCAGAATTTATAAGGGAATTTTACCAGGGAGCACTATTAAAAATAAATGCCTCTATTTATGGGTGTTGGCTAATGAGTGGAACATTAGAAAAAGATGCTAAGTAGTAATGACTTCAGCAACAGAAATTACAAATGACAACAGATATTTGTGAGTGGTGAAGATACCATGACTGCTATTATTCAGCTTCCTGCCTGGTTTCCTTGGTGTTATGCTCAAAAATAGCAAAGTCATTTATACCTGTGTTGTAGAAGGGCAGATCTTGAGAATGTTTGATGATGATATTAGTTAGAAAAATTATTCTGACTACAAGGATATTTGGACTTGGGCATCTTCAAATTAAGTACATCCCACCCTTCCTGCTTGTAATTGTCTGCCAAGGCAGCACACTAAAAGGTTAGTGAAATGAGAACCTTAGGAACTATTGTTAGTGGAGAATGAGAAAATAGCCTTACAAATGGTGTATGTCCTCTTAAGAAAATATGTTGAAGTGGTTGCAAGTTGTGGGCTGTAAAACAGATCTCTTTATGCTTGACACGCACTATAAATGGAGCCATTCGTTCCTCAGGTGAAACTGATTTTAATGTACTATGGTGCTGGTGCCTGTTGTAGACCATCTTGCAGCATACAGTGGCCAAAGAGGTAAAGTATGGAAGTCATCAGTCAGGTGCAGGTTGAAATCCTGACCACAGCCTTCAGTGGAGCCCAGGTCTCATTTGCGTGCTGTGTTTTCACCAAAGGGATCCAACTTCCTGGAGTATGGATGTGTTCAATAAAATGCTTTATGCCGCTCAGTGAGGGTTTTTGATGGGATGCCTGCAAGTGGAGGGAACGGTAATCCCACCTACGTCTGGGCAGGATAAGAATGGGAATTGCAGTTACAATTATTGTCTTTTGTTTTCGTTAATTTAAACAAACACACATGCACACATATGCACACAAACATTCTGTCCTCTTCTGTCATTTTGGAAACCTTTCCCTCTTTCCCTCTGCTTTTTTTCCTGATGAAATGTTGCAATTAAAATGCTTCGTTCTGCAGCTCCCTTGCCACTCAGATGCTTTCACTTACTTGCTGTGACCATGAAGAAAGTCAGCTTTGAAGAAAAAACAGTGACACTATGTTTAATTCACACCGAAACTCAGGTTCCACATTAATAGCTGACAGTAATCACACTGCTCATAGATAGAGGCTTAGAGGGACACTGCAGGCAGTTCCCTGGGATCTTGAGTTCTGCTTCAGGGTAGAATTTGTGAGTGAGGCATCCCCTCCAGGGTTACTCACAGAGGAAGGAAGGGATGGCCAGTGTCTTGGCCCGTAGGCTTGAAATTCTTGCCAGCAAAGCTGGAGCTCTATGAAAAGGTCTGCAGTTCAGTAGCGCTGTGGTATAAATACACCTCGGCAGCCAGGAGCAGTGGAAAGATAGAGACACTGAGTGAAGGCTTACTTTAGCTGTAAATGTTCATCCTTTGGAAAACAAGTATTTTATTTCACCAGTCATACCCAATTCAAAGGTTCTTAATATAAGCATCTCAGAAGTGACCTCAGTTTTCCAAATCAGCTAACACTGACTGACAGGCGTTGTTGACATGATAAAGAAAAGCAGTATATTTACTGTGAGTAACCTTGCCCAAGCATAATTGTCTTCAACAGTGGCTGCGGTGGCAACTAAGTGGTGTTTTCTGTTGATTTCCTTCTTCAATTTCCTTCAGATAAAACACTGGTCTTTCATTTGGGGATGCTATGAGCCGAGAATAACAAATTTTACATAGTTAACACAAAATAGTACAAGTACAAAATTTTGCATGTGCTCAGCGACAGTTCTGACGATAGGCTGCAGAAATGTGACATCTGTGCAGACAAGTAGAAGAGCCATTGTACACTTTCAGATTAAATTGAAGATTTTTAGTGTCCAAGTTACTTGCATTATGAGGTGAAAGGTTTAATAGTTCTCCAAAATAAAAGTTTTAAAATAAAAGTTTTTATTTGGAAAAACAAAACAATAATTGTTGCTTCAGCAAGATTTTCATCTTGAGAAGCTTTTCATGACTAAATTCTCTCTGTGTTTTCAGTCCTAAGCTCTTGATCTAGGATTGGTGTAATATAAGACACATAGGCTTGGCTTCCTAAACAAGTTTTTATTAAGTTACTGTACTCTTTGCAATCTTGGAAACTTTTTAATTCTCACTTTACACTTCAGAGTTCACAGCTATCTCCGTGTGCAATGCAAACAATGGCTGTAAAATGAGCAAGTGAAACACCTCCCTGCAATTAAGAAAGGAGGTGGTTTCCTCAGTGGAAATAATCTGCATTGGCCATAGCAAGAGCTACAACTCAGCATCTCATTTAACACTTCAGATTGTCTTTGCATATGTGGGCTAGAGTCCAACAGCTTTAGGAAATCCTTGGTGGATAGTAATCTGGAACACAAAAAGCAGAAGTCATACTGCAACACAATTGATAGCCTCTACTTACTAGCAGTCTTTGGGCTAAATTATCATGGAGATGCAATTAACTGTCTTTCACGGAGAGGGTGGGTCCTTCCAGATCTAGGAAGAGAGGTCACAGATGGGGCGGTGTGGTTAAGTGGTTACGGGTAATTTGGCTTGCTCAGAAAAAAGGTCCAAACTCCGGGCACTTAGGCTCAACACATGCAAAGCCAGACAGCAAGAAATGCCATGTACCACCAGCCCACCACATCTGCCACCAGGCGTGACCCATCCAGACTGCAAATTCAGGCTTTTTTCTTTTCTTTTTTTTTCTTTCTTCCTGTGTTTTCTGTCAAACAAGTAACTTTGACTTGCATCTCTTGACTCGCCCTGAGGAAAGGGACACAATCAAGTGGGCAGTCTTTAGTCTTGTTGACTCTGTGGAAAGGAAATAGATTATAATCTTTCCTCCAGGTATTTGTTGTGCTGAATTCCCTCAATGGGCTCTCAAGTGTTTTATTATGCATTTCATGGGGCTCCTCAAGCTGTAAGCTCCAAAGTGGGAAGGAGTTTCATTATCAAATTTGTGATTAGTGCCATGTCCAAAATTTGAAATAGTCGAGTTAATAATTTGTTTACATGTCTGAGACAAAGCAAATAGAGTCACTTCTTGTTGAGAAAACACTCTTTCTTGGCACAGCTTATGTGGACTCTAGCCCACATATGCAAAGACAATCTGAAGTGTTAAATGAGATGCTGAGTTGTAGCTCTTGCTATGGCCAATGCAGATTATTTCCACTGAGGAAACCACCTCCTTTCTTAATTGCAGGGAGGTGTTTCACTTGCTCATTTTACAGCCATTGTTTGCATTGCACACGGAGATAGCTGTGAACTCTGAAGTGTAAAGTGAGAATTAAAAAGTTTCCAAGATTGCAAGCTTAATAGATGTTTCCAGCAGAATCTTCTCTCTTCTGAGTCTGTCTGGTGTAGGAAGAGATGTGTTAGCTTCCCAGTTCAGTTTGAGATTTGACAATGCCCAAGGGAAGGGATACGTCAGTTTTAAGGAATCCCCCACGCCCCACAAAACTTGGAAATTTTACATTTATAACATCATGTCTGCTTTGAGGAGGCAAAATGTTGTTATCAGTATTAACCTTTAGCTAGTTCTTTGTATTATTTTCAGATGGGCATATTTGACTGAAAAGCCAGCCTGGCTAGCACTCTGCATCAATTCTCAATATTATATGGACATCAGCATTTAAGTATCACCTCATGTATGAATAAGCAAGGTGCAATCAAGGTTTGAAGAGATCTGAGGATCTTTAACTGGTATTAATAGCTGTACATTCTTTGACTTGTTTTTCAGAGCAGTGTTAAAGGCAGGCATAAGGATTTGGGACAGTTTTGTTGACACAGCCTGTTCAGAGCTTCTCTTCCTGGAAAATATCCACAGACTGGGCAAGCTTTGTGAACCTTGTCATTAAACACTTTATGCCTCCTCCCAGTTGTACAAATGTCACTTGGTTGTATTGGATGTTCTGTCCTTGCAATTCAGACATTTCTTCCACATTTATCACAATTTATATTTTTTTTTCTGGTTTTGTATGATGTAGAAAAATCAAGCTAGTGTGTTTGGGATCCAAAGTAGCCATGGGAAGGCAGAGATTGCTACAGCTACAGTCACAGGCATTTACTTTTCATACTTTCTAAAATGGATCCTGAGCACAGAAGTGAGAGCTCAGTCTGTCCCCCTGTTATTCAGCATTTGTGTTGCCTCCACCTTGTCCTTCATGTCCTGTGAGTACTTGTCTTGAAGTCCTGGCCTGCAGAGACAAATGCTGAGCTGCACCCTCCCACTGCATGTTTTAATTTCTCCCTGGTGTAAAGCAAGCCCAGGGGAGTGGCAATCAAAGCAGTGACACAAAGTCCCAGGCAGGACTCAGATGTATTCTCAAAGAAATTGCAGCGCTCCTATTCTGTGATGACAATGCTTTCCCAATGCTGGATTGAGCACCAAGAAGAACATGGTTAATGGAAAAAAATGGAATAGCTTTACCTCCTCTTCTGTTCTTCAAAAGCCGTAGGATTCTAAGTGGTACAGGCATTGTAGACTTGCAGAATTTTAAAGTAATTTTGAAAGCAAGGAGGAGAGCAGCATAGCTGTTACTTGATCTTGGAGGAACATGTTCTCAGCATTTCTAGATGTAGAAAATTCCTTGAAAAATCCCAGCAGATTAATATTTTCCTGTCTGGTGAATCTGGCACAGAAACTAAGATCTGGGAATTAGGATCAGTTTTAAAATTTTACAGATCATGAGAAATCAAACCAGAGGAATGTCACTAATTCATTTCATGAGGTGTTCATCTCTGCACTGCCAGGAGAATAACTGCTATATTTAACCGAGCAACAGCTCTTCAGCCAAAAACAGCGGATAGTCCCAACTCATTAGTTAGCTAAGCTTCATTTCTCCCTCCCACTCCCTTCTATCATATCTCTGGTAGCACAAAGCCCATTGTAAAAATGAAAGTTGCCTTTCATATGGCTAGGCTGCACTGAAGGAGTAGCATTAAATGTTTTTCACACATTTTGCTTTTGTCACTAAGATATATTTAAAGGATAGATAATTTCCATCCCTGCTGGCCCTTGGTGCTTTAATCCAGTTATTTCTCTAAATGTGCTAATAGGCTCAGATTTCCAGTTTACAGAATGCATTTTCAGCCTGAAGTGAAGAGAGGCTGTTCAAGAGGCAACACAAATTTCAAGATTTAGAATTAAGGCTGTGCTTTACTTTAACTGCAGTGTGCTGGTAATTTCAGACCTGACTGCAGCAGGGGGCTCCTGGCTCTGTTTAGCACACCACCAGGATTCAGAAGGTGCAACCAAACATGTCTGCTTCCAAGAGCCATGCTTGCCATTCAGTTTCCATGTATGTGAGCTGTTCATTTCTCCCATATCTTTGCCGTGATTTTCGATGCAATGTCACCTTTCCTTGGCACCTTCACTTTATCACTTGAAGAACCAGAACCTTAAAGAAACCCTGTGAAAAACTCTGTAAAGAGATGACTTCATAAACTCACCTGGCAGTACTTCTCTACATGAGCAGCCTTGCTGAACTCAAAGTAGGTTGTGGGCATCCCAAAGGGTGGAAGAGCTGTAGGGCTTGTAAGCAGCAAGGCTGACTAGAACTGAGACTTACAGGTAAGGGATCCCTTTTCCCAGCACCATTTCCCAGATGCCTTGAGGTGGTATCATGAGCACATTGAAAACTTATGAGTTGCAAAATTTTGCAATACTAATGGAGACTTTGCAGACTAATGGAGAAAATCTGTTGTGTGACAAGGTGGAAAAAGCCAAGTCCAGACAGTGGATGAGGGGAAGGCATCTCTGCTGGTGCTTGTCATAGGAAGTCATATTACTTAATAAGCTGCTCAGGTTGCACCCTCAGAAAGTCTGTTCTGAACGTCCTAAGAAAGTAGAATCATAGAATCCTTTAGGTTGGAAAGGTCCCTTAAGATCACCCAGTCCAACCATTAACCTAATACTACTAAATCCACCACCGAAAACAATATCTTAGGTATATAAGTGCGGCTGAAAAACTCTTTGGAATCAGGAACTTTTGTGAGTGGTGAGGACCACTGTGGAAATATAGGTTTCATTCCAAAGATGCATTCTAAGCAGTGGACTTTGGGCTGTGCTTAAGCCAAGATATATTCATTGAAGTGCGCATACTGTCACCAGGATGAAATGGCTGTTTGAGAAAAATGATGTTTGACTTACTGGCTGAGCTTAGGGAAACATCTGAAGAAACTGGGAGCACAGTGACCATCTGCTAAGAAGAGAGTGACAGACTTGAGCTCAAGGTTTCCCCTCCTTTCCTTTTCTTTTTCTATACCAGTGCATCTGATGCTATTCATCTTAAATGTTCTCAGACTATGTGGCTACTTCTTACCAAAATACATTATGCATGTATATATGTATGGTATATGTAGGTATTTCACCCACCAGAATTTTTTCTGTTTTTCGATAGCACTGCTTCACGTGCAGATATTTACCCCCAAGGGATTCTAGTTGCATTAGGTGTTGTAAAGTCAGAGGAACCCCAGCTGTTTTATAGACTTGGATTGCATTTGTTGATGTTAAAGACCAATTGTTTGCCATAATCTCTTTTTTATTTTATCTGTACATCTCCACTGTATTTCCTTTGTGTGTGTGTGTCCTTCACAACCTTCCCACCTTTGCTGTTTCTAACATAGAAGTGTTTTTGCTGTATGCTGTTTCTCTTTCCAGCAGATATGCTAGCATGGTTTCTACTACTTTACAGGTCTTCATCTGGGTCTTGGAATTTCAGGCACTTAAAGGCTTTAATTCCCTTCTTTCGTCTCATTTGTATCCACCTAAAACAGGGCATGATCAAACTCCACCTATTTCCCTCTCACTTTCTGACTCACTCGTATATATTTATACCTGAGTTTCTCAGTAGATTTAAAATAACAGCTTTTATTTATGGACATCCCGTTCTTACCTTTTTTTTTTTCTTTTTTTTTTTTTTTTTTTTTTTTTTTTTTTTTTTTTTTTTTTTTTTTTTTTTTTCCCAAAATGATGCAATAGTAAGTATTGGCAGTTTTAGCATTTGCCTTGTATGTAGATTCCTTCAGGCTTGTTTGTATCTTCTAAGCACCAGCATACATGCATTGTACAGATCCATTTAGTTTTCAGGGTAAATTAATTTACTCTGATAATCAAGAGATGTCATATAAATCTGAAGTACGAAGCCTTAATTTCTGGCAACTATATGTGTATAGGCATGTAGGTCTATATTTTTACATTCCTAATGAGCTATCATTTGCTAGCCAAGATGTTTTATTCTCTATTTCAGACACATTACTGTTGTTTTACCCTGGAGTAAGTAAGCACTGTTTATGTCCCAGTAAATCTTCTACTGGTCACAGTCCACAAAAGTGTTTGTTTGCGATCCACAAAATTTGGATCACTTTCTCTCATCTTTTCCCTTGCTAAGTATGTCTGCCCAGACTAATTTAAACTTAAAGAGGATCATCAAGTGAACCTCATTTACCCATATGACTGTCCCCGTGGGGAAATCTGGTAAATGTTGCAATGCCTCAAGAAATGCTGAACAAACTAGTCAGTAAGCAACATCTTCAGGGTCTGTCCTGCTTACTTCAGGCACATTTGCTCAATGATTCCACAAAATCATGGTCTGTTGCTTTGGTTGTCATAGGTCACTGAGCCTTCAGGCTTTATGACGATTTTGGTACCATTCTTATGAGGTGGAAGAATGACACTGGCCAGGTCTGAGCCACAGCTCTGCAGCAGGAGTGGAGCCCAGCATTCCCTGGGGAAAGGAGACGGAGGTCTCTGAGGGTGGTTGTGTCCATTGAGGTGCAGAGGGGCAGGGGGCAGCTGCTGAAGTCAAATATCATCTCTGCTTGGGCTCACAACTATGAGAGTTTTTCCATCCGGGGACTATATCCTCTCTGCAAAAGATTTCCTACATATCATATTTATAAATGTGTATAAACACAATATGCGTATCAGTAGAGGGAGAGAGACACATAAATACATACATATGTGTGTGTGTCTATATATGTAAATATATGTATGTATAATACACACAAAACTTAAGTATACATTAACCAAGATAAGCTGTGTTTGCCAGTGCTTTAATCTCAGTGGGAGACTGTTATTGCTGGAGTCAGACTCTTGAGCACCAGCTGAGGATAGGAAACGAGATTCTGGCATGCAGGGTGTGGGAGGAATCTCTCTTTGTCTATTCCCCCTTATTTTGTTTCAGAGTACATACACAAATAACATTCACATGTGGCCACGAGTGATGTAATGCATGCGACTGACTCCAAAAGACGCTTCTCTTGTGAGCGTAGCCCCTTCAGAGCATGTATCACTCCATACTGCTGTTAAAAAAAATGTTGCCACCACACAAGGTAATATGAATCATTCCAGAATGCATTTTTTTTCTGTGAGAAGCTGGAAACTTTGTATTTGTATTTTTATCATCCCTATTAGTTTATATATATATATA
>VZRN01004554.1:5014-47540 GCA_013397935.1 Dasyornis broadbenti | reverse complement strand
AGGAAAAAAAACATGGAAGAGACACGTCTATGACTACTTCAGCTCTTCTGTAGAGAAACTTTCGTTCCTTACAATTAAAAGGGAATTTCCTAACTTGGCTTATTTTTTAAAAGTTATTTCCAAACTTGACACTGATTTCTCCTTACTTGGATTTCAGATTGCTCTGAACACTTAAGTATGCTGAGTTTTTACTGAAAATCTTTCAAGAAGAGCTCATTTTGCAGCTTCTAGAGCAACAGACCTTGAGCCTATGATAACTAGTAATTTACCTGTTGGTCAGGTATTACCACTAACAATATTCTTCTCTCTTCTGTTTCACTATTACTCCTGCTTTATAGCTGCAAAGAATCACAATTGCACTGGGATTTCTCTTTACAGAAAACTGACTTTGATATATCTATTTTCACTTATATGTGATAATGGGATGACCAGTGTACTCTCCCGATTGTTTTCAAAAGCTAAACAGAACCTGATGCAAAGTTTTAACTCCTACACTTGTGCCCTTCTAAGCTCACACATTTCTTTGCAGTCACTTTTGGTGAAAGATAGCCACAGGACAGTCCTTAAAAGTCATGGCTGTATTTTACGTAGTGTGATCACATGTCATGCCTTCAGTGGGGAGGGGGGGGAAGATTTCTCAGTTTTTATTAAAACAGGCAAATCAAAACAATCCCAAAGTCAAGGTAGAAGGAACATAGCATCATTCTACTCGTAAGCCAATCTCATGATTTTTGAAGGTTTGGGTTTGACAGCTGATCACCGTTGTATGTAGCCTGCAAAGGTCCATTCTGATTTTTCAGGGTTTTCATGCATTGCAGGAATGGTAGCCTGAACTTATCACACCTATTGATGGATCCTGCATAAGTGTACTTCAGTATCTACCTTGATTTAGAGGGATTGGTTTGAACAAGTCGTGATGAACCTCCCAAGATAATATCCCCTGAAGAAGGAAGGAAAGCCTTTAAAATAAGAAAGTAGTGATGCCTTTGCAACATTACACATAGCAAAATTATTTTCATGGGTAGTAGAAGCATGAACAGGGGAAATATTTTTGCCTTCATTCTACTAGGATTGCTGCACCTTGGTCCCTCCATGACATCAACAGCAGAGTTCCTGCCTGGAGAAGAAAATAGGAAATACAGAGTACTTACATTTTTCCAGTGAAAATACTTTCTGCCCCAAAAGACCACTTTGGTCTTCCTATTATAAAATGTAAACACTTTTTTATAGTTTGAGTATAACCACGCTTTAAACAGCTGCTACCTCTCACCTGTGCTACAGCTCTGTTTCTGCAGTGAATTAAGCCCTCTCTTCACAGACTGCACATCAATTGCAATTTTTTAAGTGCTTTGGGATCCTTTGGGTTGAAAAGTATGATATAAATTTAAGATATTAAATCGTTAAAAAGAATAAGAGCATTACCAGATGCTGATGCTCATGTTTATAGCCATGCTATTAACAGCAAATTGGGAGATACTTACACTTTGTCTCTGTAGCAGGTATCACAAAGCAAAAGCCTTTTCATTAACTGCACATTAAAAGTCATGAGGATGTTTAGCCCCAGCTAATCCCACTGTACAGCAGTTCAGAACCTGCCTGATCTTACAGCTAGGAGTTTTCTTCTAACCTCCCATTGTACTGACATTTTTAGCGAGCTAATATCCCTCTGCTCTTATACTGCTGTCCTTCACTTAATAGTTCTTTGCTTTGATGATGCTGTAGCATCTTCTCCCAAGTGATGGTATAGCACATGGTTCTTTCCCCTCCCAAGTTTTAGTCTGGTTGACTAAAGAAACAAAATTTGTCCTTGTGTTGTTATCTTATGTTTCCGCACCCTTTGACCATCCTTACAACTTTTCTCTTTATCCGCCCCAAATCCAGTTTGTTTTCTTTTAACAACACGACCAAGAGTAGTTTTTAAATACTACACAGTATTTGAAATAAAAGACACATCCATTAGTGTCTCATACGCTAGCGGTAATGCTCCCCTACTTTGGCTGGAAACAGCTCATACTACACATACTAAGATTGTGTTTCCCTTCATGGTTGCCTCACACTTCTGATTCACAGTCACCTGTGATGAACTCATACCTCCAGGTTCTTCTTTACACGGGTTGTTTCAGAATACAGTGAGCCTTTTGTTTTCATTCTCTAGGTGAATTATCTCAAGCTTTTTCCTCTTGACTCTCAACTCTTCCATGGTGGCAGACTTCAAGCTAAGCCAGTTTTTTCCTTCTAACCTGAGCCTCACCTATACTGATGTTCCTCAAATTTAAGTCATCACCAACCTTCTTCAGCTTGTTTGTAATACTTTTGCCTTTATAGAAAGTGCCTGTAATGATTCTTAAGACTGATTGTGACAAACCCAACCAACAACTTCATGCCAGCCAAATATTTCCCCTTTTCTGACCTGTTGCCACTCTTTCACACGTTATTATTCCTCTGCTGTACCCCATCTTCTCCAGCTTAGCTGTTACTGCAGTTACTAGAAGGATAAATCATAGAATCATAGAATAGTTTAAGTTTGAAGTGACCTCTAAGGTCACTGAGTCCAGGCATTAACCCATCACTGCCATGGTGACCACTAAACCATATCCCCAAGTGCCACATCTACTTGTTTTTTGAACACTTCCAGGGATAGTGACTCCACTACTTCCCTGGGTAGCTTATTCCAGTGCCTGACCACCCCTTTAATGAAGACATTTTTCCTGATATCTGATCTAAACCTCCCCTTGGTGCAACTTGAGGCCATTTTCTCTTACCCCATCACTTGTTGCCAGGGAGAGAAGACCAAACCCCGCTTTGCTACAACCTTCGTTCAGGTAGTTGTGGAAAAGAAGTTGTGCAGCTCCCTCAGCTACTCCTCATCAGACTTGTGCTCCAGACCCTTCACCAGCTCCATTGCCCTTCTCTGGGCTTGCTCCAGCACCTCAATGTCCTTCTTGTAGTGAGGGGCCCAGAACTGGACACAGGATTCGAGGTGTGGCCTCACCAGTGCTGAGTACAGGGGAACAATCACTGCCCTGGTCCTGCTGGCCACACTATTGCTGATACAGGCCACGATGCCACCTGGCCAAGAAGGTCACCTGGGCACACTCGTGGCTCGTGTTCAGCAGGCTGTCAAACAGCACTCCCAGGTCATTTTCCACTGATCAGCTTTCCCACCACTCTTCCCTCAGCCTGTGGTGCTGCATTGGGTTGTTGTGATCTAAGGACAGGACTCAGCACTTGTTGAACCTCATGCAATTGGCCTTGGTCCATCAATCCAGCCTGTCTATGTCCATCTGCAGTCTTTCTACCTTCCAGCAGATAAACACTCCCACCCAAGCTGGTGTCACCTGCAAACTGGCTGAGGATGCACGCGATCCACTTGTCCAGATCATCAATAAGGAATTTAAACAGGACTGACCTAAAACATTGAGCCCTGGGGAACACTGCTTGTGACTGGCCACCAGCTGGATTTAACTCCACACTCTGGGCTTAGCCATACAGTCAGATTTTTACCCAGCATCCATCCACTCCATGATTAGCCAAAACAGCCTATATTGTTCCCTGTCATGCCACAGCTAGATCACTCTTACTAGCAAATGCAGGGTAAAAGCTACTCGTATTCTTCCATATTTTGCTGTAAGCTGTGAGACAGAAGTACCTTTTGTAATGACAGGGCATGGATACGTAAATCAATATTATTTTAGAAAGTTTGCAGTAAATGGTTGACACCTTTTTTGTCTTTTTTTCCTCTCTGAATTCATAGTCAGGGTCACTGGGTTTATTCTGTCTCATCTGATCCCAAAAGGAGAGAAACAGAGATGCTTTCTACAAGGCAAGCAATTTGTGCAAGTCTTCTTTTAATGCTGAGTTTAAGTTTTGTCATTTAAATGTGTACTTTACTTATTTGCAAAAAAGGATCTTGCTTTAATTTGAACTCAAAAGAACTCTACATTATGATCTAGATTGCTTTCTGTGTCTGTATTATGTAAAACTGTGTACCAGGTTATTTTTTTCCTTACCTGCATTTCCTTCCTGCAGTGGCATTTGTTTAACAAAAGTCAGATGCTGCTGCTTCTAAGAGTAACCAAGGTAGGGACTCAGGTAAATTAGTTCTTAAATAAACTTCTTCATAATTATTTTGTAACAGTAGTTTTTGGTTGGATTGGTTTTTATGTTAGTTATGGGGTTGTTTTTTGTAGTCTGATTTTTTTTTTAACATACATATTCTTGTTTCATTAGATTTCAAAACAGTCAAACAAGTTAGTAATATTTTTGTTGGCTTTTTGTGCTTTATGTTTCAGTGCTCTGAAGCATGTTCTCCATAAGCATGGCACCATCATATTCTGCTTAATGTGCTTCTTATTCTTTGCACTTCTAGCAGCAGTTCTGCTGCCTGTTTTATTACACTTGTATAACCAACAGACAGCACAAAACTTCTGTTTCAAAATGAGTCATGGCACTCCTGGATATTTCTTTAATTTTTTTCCAATTCTGGATTAGAGGTTTAGTCTTGCAGAGCTTTAACTACTTCTACACTTCTGCTAAAACTAGCAAGAATCTGCTCAGCTTCAAGTGGTTTTTTTCTGCATTGGGGCAGAAGCCCTTGCAGCCTAGTGACGTGAAGATCCATGTTCTGCTGGCTTGTCTCCCATTGTTTTACCAATATTTGCTGTCCCAAACCACTGATTTAGCATTCCATGGAAGGCAATACAGCTGAGTCAAGCATGATTGTACATTCATTCTTGTCCTTACAGTTATGAGCACGTCCCCCTTCATTCAGCCAAGCCAAGCTTTGTTGGCCATATGCTGTACCATATGCTATAACTCACGTGCTGCTACATAGAAACTTTTGATAGGATTATCTGAGTTATCTTCAATGTGAAAAACTTTATTAAAAATAAATCTGAAATGCCAAAGTAAAGATGCTCATATTTTATGGGAGATCTCAGTTAGGTGATATATCTGGAAGGGCTTTGATTTGTGGAGTGCTGGGGAGGAGTTCTTTTTAATAGGGGATGAATTCAGTTTGAGAGATTTTTTAAATTTATTTTGGTTTTTAACTCTAAATCTCAGTATTCAGGAACAACGATGTGAAACAAACACAAATCTGTTGTATTTCTAAAAACTATTTTAGTCCTGTTTCCAACTCCTCTTGTGCTGACATTCTACAAACTGATTTTCTAAAAGGACTGTCACCATCAATTTTGCTTTTTTAAAGGACTTTAATTCTTTCAGCATGTTCATATGGTTTTATAAAGCCCCAGATACATGGCAAATCCCCTTGGTGTTGTAAGACAAGATTGCTGTTAAAAAATGTTTAGGCTTAGTCAGCTTCTTCTCACTACTGAAGTCATGAGGGACTCTGGGAAATGGTGTTTATACTAAGCTTAAATTGATAGGGCAAGTTTAATGCAATCAGGTCAAAGGTACAACTGCTTAGCTGGTCTCATCAACCACTCGGGTTTCAGCATCAGTTTATAAGAAAAGGCCTGTAATGATAACATCTGGCTGCGAGCGCATGGGCTGCATTCTCCGTGCGGTGATTGAATGTAATTTAATGGTAGGGAGGAGCAAACTGAAGGGCAGCTCCATTCCTGAATTATGATCCCCAATAGATAAGGTACGACTGCCAGACTTTGATCACCCCTGTTATCAATTCACTTGATGAAGAGCCTTTCTCCAATATAACCTGGACGGAGATGTCTTCCTTGGAGGAAGGAGTGAGGTCCACTGAAAAGGCTGGGGAAGGGGGATGTCAAGCCCAGGGCAAAACTTGGTGGTTTCCAAGTGCTTAAGTGTGTGGCTGATTGCTGGCCAGGCGTTACTTTGAGCGAGTGCTGAGTGACCCAGGACAGCGCCGAGGAAATGTGCTAGACAGAATAACGGACAGGGCTGCCCTCCTAACGTGAGAAAGCATAATGCTCAATTACATATTTCCTGCCTTGCACTGTCCAAGTTGGTGTGTGGCAACTTAAATATTCAAGATTACTGCCAGGCAGACCCTAACATATATACTCATTAGGAGAATGTAGACATCCTGAGGGATTTTAATCATAGGCAAGTCCTGGTCTGCTGATCCTAATTCAGACCCTAAGAGAGGCTTTGGCATGCAGAATATATCTGGGTTTGCGGCCAAATAGTGTTGACAACAAATAGGTATTGCCTTCTTTGCCTTATCTGTACCATATTTAAAATTTCCTACCATATAATTTTAATTTCTTTTGTGAATAAAGTTTTTACATTTTGCTCTACATTAGCTGAAATTTTGTTAAATGTCTGTCCCCAGCTGAAGAATTTGGGAAGTTTCAGTCAAAATAATTTCCAATCATCATTACAGAAAACGAAATTTAAATAGCTTGTTGCCAGTTGACATTGGTAACATCCTCCTTTGAGGCCGTGATGCTGTGATTTGTATGTCACTGACATACTTTTTCCTTTCCTGTGAAAATCACTGCATGTTATGAGATTTAGAAAAAACACACAATTTGCACACACTTAGCAAAAAGTCTTTAATTTTTCCAAGTATAATTGTAGATTATTTAATTAATATTCAACATATTCAGCCTTCTGATGGTGCTAAATGAGATGTGTTTTTTTCTGAGAACCATCAAGCATGCTTCCTTCATCCTCCATCATACCATCAAGTTGAACTGAATGAATCTGAGCCAACACATGGCATTTTTTGTGGTTAGAGGAGCCACTTGGTACAGAAGATCAACATTGTCTCTCTTCCCAAGTTTGCTTATACTATATTGCTTACACTGAGGCAACACAGACCTCAAAGCCTGTAAGGTTAGTGATTATCTGACCTAACTGTTTTCAGCAAAGGTCCTGTTAAATTTCCTTATGTTGCAAACAAAACAGGGAAGCAGGTTCTCAGTTACATCTGTCACCCAAAAAAGGAGTGTACTCTCCTTTGTCTCAAAGGGCACGTGTGGGTGGGCTGGCTGTGACTGACAATGTTAAGAAGATCCATAACAGCCAATGTGGAACCCAAATGTTATGGGACCCAAATGAATATAGCCAGCCTCATTTCAGCCTACAAGTCTTTGTAATCACATATGGCACAAGCTTTACTCTGGATGGGGGCATGCATTTTTTCCATTTTCTCTGCACATGCATGTGAACTGTTTCCATAAGGATGTTCCTTATGATGTGTTTACATCAGGTTTGCTGATATTCAGGTGGGGATGCTTGTCATTCATGTCAAATGAATACAGGACCATTCTTGGCAGTCAGCAGATCTCTGTGTTTATCCTACATTCATTAGGTAAGAAAATTTGACATACAGCTTAGGTTGGTAAGATCTGTCACTCCTTTTGAGGAACCAAAACCCAGGGAGACCATTCGATTCGCCACAGATCAGTGGCAGGACAAACCATGAGGTCTGACTCCCATCCCTGCTGTCTAATAATGAGATAGCATAGTCCTGCATCTGGGCCAAGGCACACCCTGGTGTAAGAGCAGCTCTTGTACACGATAAAGGGCTTGCACTCTTTTGTCTTGATAAGTATATTTTACTGTGGGTAATTATAAATCAGGTAGTAAACCACTTTCTGATGGCACAGAAAACAGTCAGCCAAAGGATGGCTCACAATTCTTCCACAGCTTTGAATTGTCTCAGTAGGTTTCAGGGCTCCACTTAGTGCGTGTAATGTGTCTTCTCCTATAGACAGGATGAGACCTTACTTAAAGCGGTAATGATTATATACACCATACTTCTAAATGTATAAACTGCTTTTGAACATACTGGAAAAGCTAAAATACCAACTGCTAAACCAATGAATCATACTTTGTAAGGTAGTGTTTTTATATATAATATAGAAAATCCAACTGTATATGTATAGGCAGAGTGAATACTTACACATCACATGTGTAAGATACAAATGATCCTTATGAACATGACTGAAGTAAATTATGTTAATGCTCCAGTTAGAACTATTTCTACATTAATTTCAAAATGTTTTTGTTATAGTGTAGATTCAATGTCAGGAAGATGAAGGAATCTGGGCTTTTAACTACAACCTCCACATTGCAGTGTGACTCTATGGGGTTGTTCAAAATTAAACATTTGGTTTAAGCATTAAACGCTTAAATTTTCTCTTTAATTCCTAGGCCTGTGCAAAAGCAGATTGGGAAATGCTTTACAGTACTTCCTGTTGGGGGCTACCACACAGACAATGTCAGAAATTACATCACTTTTATGCTAGTTACTTTTATTCATTTTCAAGGAAAAATCTTTAAAATGACAGCATGTAATTTTCCTGGTGACAAGTTATAACCTTTATGAAAGGTCTGTTTTTCTTTTAAGAGAAAGATGTGTTCATCCCACCTCCAAGTTAGTGGACTTTATCAAGGGAAGTCACCATCCGCCCCCAAGTCTTGCCAGTCCTGAAAGGTGTGGAAGGAGTAATCAGTAGAGGCAGATGTTGTGTTCTTGACTACCCTTCTCCATCATTAGAGATTGTGATGAATGGTCTTTCAATTGGTCTCATGGTGAATTGACCTATCTGTTGGTAGGGTGGTCTTACCCATGGTGTCACATTCACATAAGGAGACCCCTTGATTCTTTTCTTGTTTCATGCTCCAAGTGTCTCTTCCCAGATGAAGAACCAAGGAGAGAAGGCAGCCTTCATGCTCTCTCTGCCACCGATGGCATTAGACACCATCTTGAAGGCTTTGCATTTGGGAGAGGGAGTAGCTAGCACACGATCAATAAGGGTGATCGGACAAAAAACAGAGTGAGAGAAGTCCTAATGGATAAGTGTGAATGATAAAATTCTTCAGAGAAATGGGGAAGAGAACAGCAAAAGTCTGAAAATAACAGTAGGACAAATGGAATGTATGTTAAAGAAAGGCATATGAGGAAGAGAGAGGTAGATAAATGCAGGTGATTTAGAGAGGAATATGGCAAGTGGAAGTGTTCAATGAAGGAAACAAAAACAGCCAAGGGGAAATGAAGAGAGATCATGATTTCCTAAAAGGGAAGATATATATATAGAACTTAGGGAGGGGTATAAGGAATGTTTTTAAGAGTATTTGTGGCACTGAAGTACAAAGTTGTATTAATCAAAAAATATTCACTGTCCATCAGTGAGAGCTGAAGTGCCATGCTTGCACCAGCTTTATACAGGAAATTGAGGAATGCAGCAACTGAGAAAAAAATGGAGTCTGGAGGACCAGTTTGAAATGTAACGAACAAAGGAAACAATCAGGCAGATAATTTGGCTAGGTTTCATGTCATGTTTACAGCAGACTCCACCTGCCATTGGGTAGAGTAACCACTATCCATATCTATGGCTAAATCCGTAGCAGTATCTGCAAGGGTAGGTTAATCCAGCCTTATGTTCCCTCAATTTGAGCTGGGCATGGTGACTGAGATGGCTGTAACTCCTCAGAGTGGCATGAGCTCTGTGAGAGGTTCCTGGTTGCTTCATCTCCTTGTGCCAGGTCCTTCTGTGGTCTCCAGGCTCTTGGAAAGGTACCCCTGTTGTAGGACACTCCTCTGACTTTCAGCTACTTGGGTGTACTGCAACCCATACTCTCAGATAGTTTGCTGTAGTGTTTCTATGCATAAATTATATGGGAAATAAACAAAAGCATGTGGATTTGGTACAGGCTAATTCGTATTTTTAAATAGAATGTAATTTGCTATTGGCAAACTAATCTCATTTATCCTAGTTTCATTTGTTTAAACAATGTGAGTAGAGTTATTCATGTGCAAAGGAGTTGGCAAATGCTGCCAAATCTACTAATAAATCTGGCTGCTGAACATAGCATTTGGAAATGGAGTTACTTGCCATTCTCATTTTGTAGTATGCTAATTTCCATGAAAACCCACTATGATATTAGAGAAAATTATGGCTTATCCTGGAGAAAAAGCAAAAAGAAATTATTAATCTGTCAATATTGCACAAGAAGTAGCAGAAAAAGTGTAGTGAGCAAAACAGATTTGCAGGACTGTACTCTTTTGACCTGTTGCACAGTATATTTAAAATCCAATTCTGAGTATTTGTATTCATCTTTTCATTTTTAGAGCTTTCAGTTAGAAGTTACTGACAGCGCTCCAGCTCTTTTGTGCATACATGCGTGTGGCTACAATAACTATATAAATCTTTGCCATACTTAAGAATTCTGGGTTAGGAGATCCCACATGCTTCAACATTGAAGTGGCTGCAGCATTTTAATTGATCTCTGTAGAATATCACAGTGGTATTAGCTTCATAAGAGAGCTGTGGGCTGCCCTGGCAGCCTGCCAGAAGCCCAAGGGCTGTACCACATGTACATGACATGGACCATATTGCCAGCCCCGGCTTTAGCATGAGGGCGTGTCCTGCAGACCGTGCAGGTTCCAGCATGCAAGGAGCCGCCTCAGTGCAAGCAGACACACCAGGAACTCTGTATTTTCTACAGCCGAGGTACCTGCCTGCCTACCAGGGTGACAGCAAGCATCATTCCAGCTGCACCGCTTCTATGCTAAGCAAGCACCTAAAAAAACCCCAACAGTGCAGCCAGTATAATTATCTTTCATCTCACATGAGTTCAAAAGCAGGGCTTTCCCACTGCCACTCTGTTTTCTTAGCTGTCTGCTCCAGAACCACTTTGGCTGTTGGTGGTTTATGTGGAAAATTAAAGGGGGAATGACTGTCACAGCTTCCTAATGACATCTAGGGATTCTTTTATATGCTAAGTCATTCATGTCTTTTACAATTTAAAAGCATGATGACATCATATACATAATAGCCTTACAGGACTGCCTGCATGTTTGCAAATAAATGTTAGAATTCATGACAATCCTTTTTTTTCCTGCCAAAGATGATTCAATAATTCAGGTCCAAGAACTTTCCCTGTAAATAGAAATGCCTCTGCCTCTATCTGTTAATTGCTAATAGACAAGAGTCCACAGATATCTGTATGCTGTAAGCTTTTATTTATTAATTATTTACAAATTACAATCGAAGAATCATAAAAATAATTATTATGGGAAATTATTTCCTATCAACTCTATACATTTGCAAATAAAAAGTAACATTTCAGCTCTGCCTAGGGAGTCCTTGTAAGAATGGTATTGAGCTATTATAACTTCAGGCCAATAACAGATCTTTTCTTGCTGCCACTTACTGTGAAAATGTTGCGTAGTTATCTCTTCCTGACTTGATGCTGTGGCTTTTTGGCTTATTGATACTGTACGAAGTATCTATATTTCACACATTCCAACAACTTTGTATCACTGTAGCATACTTCATTAGCTAATCAAGACTGAAGCCAGGCAGCTTTTCATTATATATGGAGCTGATATTAAGTAAACATGAAAAGTAAAACAGAAATATGCTAAAACATGCTTGTATCATTTTATTACTTCGATTATATCTCTGTACATGACTGTATCCTCATCTGACTCTGATACAGGGTGTATTTCTACTTTCACTCATGTAAATGCACATATAGTCTGCTAAAATGAAGACCTATTGGTTTGTGGGTTGGGTTTTTTTAAGGCTAACAAAAATGACATCAATTTAAACCACTTTTAGGACTTCAAGAAGACAATCTGTACCATGAAGTATATTTCTATATAATTTTGTTTCAGTTTTAGGGAAGGAGGTTAGTGCATCCATTCACTGCTAGCACTCATGAACTTGCATATCATGTAAGATCAGTGTACAAGAACTCTGAGATACCTGAGAGTGCACCAAACTTTGTATTTGAAATTAAGCCAGCATCCTGACCTGATAAACTCATGGTGTTCAGCTCTGGTTCTGTGGAGCACTGATGTCAGACCTATGTAGTTGCATGAAGGTGACACAGCAAAATCAACAAGTCCTGTAGGCATTGACTTTGGACAAAAACACCTGCCTGCACCTCTTGGAAGTCAAGCCATGTGAGCAAAACAAAGCTAGCTCATCACATTCTTGAAAGCCCAATTCAAAAATCACACTTCAACAGACACCCCAGGGTTTGCTTTTATTAGATGCACTTGTGCTGTTTGGTGAAACATTATTCCCTGTCCATGACTGGCTGCATCATGGCTTACTGTATTCCAATAACAGAGCTATTCAGTGCTGGGGCCTTCATGCTGTGTGCTTCTCTGTTTAACAGTGGACACCCACGATGAAGCAGGAGTTTACTTCCCTGCTCAAATGCAATATGCCCCTTGCAGAGTAAGTGTTGTCAGTAATGATTGCAGCAAACATAAGGCGTGGTCAGAGTTGTCTTTGCAGAAGAATGGGAAACACAATCCTCAGTTTCTAGCAGGTGAAATACGACCCTCTTAATCAAGGTCATCCACTGAACATTTATTTCAAATTTGAAATAATTTAACCTCGTGCATCTCCTCTTTCTGATTACGATGCTATTCTGAGTGTTTGGATTGCAACACAGTAAGATGGCTGCAGTTGAAAGGGAAGTATTTCCTTTTTACTTCCTGTGAAGTAATGGTCCCATGGATGTACTTCAGCCTACTAGAAAACAAGGCCTATTTATCTGAAACAACCCAAGATAAAATACAGCCAGTTGGCATGCCTTGTCTCATCTTTTCAAGCACATTATGTTTTAAAACAAATAGGCCAAATTCCTTCCCAGTGTAGCTTCATAGGAACCCATGGTTTCATTCATTCAGAGATAAACACTGTTATAGAAGAGGTTCATTTGGAATCAAACATGGAAAACTTTTGAGTTAGAATGATACCTGAAAATATTTGCTCAGTGAGATGAAGACATCGAAATATTTGGCTAGATTGACCTTAGGGTTTATACTAGCTCTTGTGCAAACTTCATGATGGATCAGAGCCATGGATACCCACAGGACCAAGCAACACAGAAGAAGTGACCAAAGTCCACTTTGCTTCAGCGAGTTGTTGGCAGACGGCCCTCCAAATGGGACATTGCTCATGAGCCATGACCTAAGATACCGCCTTTCCTTTAGGAGATGGCACCGTTTTGAACATGCATGAAACTCAGGTGGGAATTAAACCTGCAGAAATCAAAGTCCTTTCCCCACCAGCTTCCATCTGCTAATAATTCCTCTCTTAATATAGGTTGCTTTAAAAGTCTGTTTCTTTTTTCCAGTTAAAATTTAAATGATGCAATGACAGGAGACACCCTAGGGTGTTACCACACTTCAAGAGGTGACTTCAAGGCCAGCAACACTCCCTGCATGCAACACTATCTTGCAGTATTGTCTCATACCATTGTTCTTTGTTGCTTAAATATTTGGAGAGGTGTGTCATGCTTTGTTATTGCCCTTCAGCCTTTTGGAGAGCACAGAAGACAGATCTCTAGTGGCATAGTTCAGCACTTGACAGTGATTTCAAAATTCTTCATCCAAGATTTGTCCAGACCAAAGCATTAAGCAGGACATACCAAATACCTTTCACACTTCTAGTAATTTGTTCCATTTATATACAATTTTTTTTGATTCATTGTTGCTTCAAATTGCATTTTAGGAAGAGTGACAAGACTGAACTCATGGAAAGAGATCCTAATTTTTAGACCAATATAAACTACTAGGAGTTCTGTGAAAGGCAGAACTGCCAAAAATCAAAATCAGGCTTCTATGGTTCTTGGCATAGGGGAAGCTGCTTGAGTTTGGTTCCCATTAGTTATTTAGCACTTCTAATATTTTTGTCGCTTCTGTTGCTTCATTCAACTAATTGCCAGGATGTTGAAGGATTTTATTCCATGGAGATGAATGCTGTATTATTTTTTCCAAGCACTGTTAAATCAGCAGGAGTTACTTGTATGCAATATTATAATAGCATTTGTAGTAATGCGATACGTGTTTATTACTCAGCTAAAACTATGTCCGTGGCCAAGTTATATTAAAATGATACTGTGATTCTTCAGTTGCCAATGAAAAACTAATCATATGCTCCAATCTGTGTGAGCGTTGCTCCCCACACACGTACTCATCCACTCACAGGTCCTGCTTATTAAAAGCTGCCTTCTCTTTGGCTGCCAGCAATGAAAAGTAGAAATGCCCCTTTGCATTAGTGTCCATTATAGACACTTACTTCGCAGAAGTATTTCTCATCTCCATTTGCAGGTGTTTGTAAGCATTGCCCATCATAATGCTCAGGGACAGAAATGGTCTCTGTGACAGCCAAAGCACACTTTCAGGTCCAGGCCTCAAAAGAAGTGTAATAAGTTGTAAAAATGTGACCTTTGAGCATCATGAACAAGAGCAAGCAGTCTATGAGGCAGAGTAGCAGCAGCCATATGTTCAGTACCTTTGACTTTAGAATGTTTGGCAGAGATATGTCAAGTGTCTCATTCAGCTCTTCACTGCTGTGCAAACATCTGTGCTAAAATTTAAACTTCCCTCATATGGAATTTAAAGAGAAAACAGCATTCTCTGAAAAGAGGACTGAAATCTCAGCGATCTGGCATAAGAACGGCACTTAAGGTTCAGAGTAACCCCCGAGTCATGAAGCAGATGGATCCAGTTAGCCTCAATTAAAATATGAGAACACTGGGCTGGTTTGGCAGAGAGATATTGTGGCAGGGGTGGGGACAGAGCCTTCAAGGAGAAAGTGTAGTTGTAAGCTCTAGTGCAGGATCTTGCAAAACTGAAATGCATGTCTTATTACTGAAATTTTAATGTTGTACTAAAAGAGAGGTGCAGGACAGACCCTCCCCAGCTGCAAGCAGTATCAGGTAGCATCCTGACTTAAAAAAACCAAAAGATGCCAATTTCTTTCCCTTTGCATGGGCTTCATCAGAGAGTATCCAAACTTTTATTGTATCAACAATTAAAGACATAAGCAGATAAATGGAGGTTAACTCCTTAAAGCAGTGTAGAAAAACTGTGAAAAGCATTTCACTTTGATTATCTGGCAAAAGGAATTTCTCCTTATAAAACAGAAGCTTCTGTCTTCTAATGTGTGGACATGCTTTACATACTGTAGAGAACAACTGGAATAAAATAAATTGATAACCATGTGGAAGAAAAAGAAATGTGGTCCTTTTTGTCTTTTTTTTTTCCTCTGAGAGCTAATGCTTGCAGTAACAGAAGCATCTAAAACCATATGCTTCCAATGGATTTTTTGATTTTGTAGATATAGGCCTGTTTTTCAGACATCTTATATTTTTACAATGAAATATGAATTTTTAAATAGAAATACTTCTTAACTTGAAATAGCAGTGTCTCTTCTGCAGAATGAAATAACAGTCCTCTTAGATAACTTGAATATTGTAGAAACAGTGGCAACACTTGCATGCATCTGGCTTACTTTCTGTGGATACAGGCAAGACATTCATTGCTTATTTTAAACTCCCGGTTTCTAATGACACCCTTAGTTTAAATTCACTAATTATGGTAAAATACAAAAGAGTGAAAGATGTGTTGTCTTCTGTCTCCTTTCCATTCTGTAATTCAGGCCCTACTTCATCCCCGCCAGTGTATTTGTTTCCATCCCATTAGTACATTATTACATGCAGCATGATCTAGGTCTTGAAGGGGCATTGTTTGCACACAAACAAGCAGGTGTTAAAGCTCCTTTCATCATCTTGATGACACATAAGCATCTCTAGGACCTTCAATGAGAACACTTCCTTCTCAACAGACAGCCCGTGTATTTTCTAAGTGTAGTCCCTATTTCTGCCCATTTTGTCCTTATGGATGTAGAGCAGAGCGCTTTCCTTCGTCACTTAATCTTTGTTTCTCTTCATCCATGCTGTTCCCCAATATCTATAGGGTAAGATACCAAGGTAAAGACATAAGCTAAGTCCCTTCATCTCTGTTTCTTGCTACCCAGCACATGTAGCTCAGTGATTTGGCAGACACAGAAGCACAACTGGCTTTGCTGACAGATATCTGCTACTCAGAGACCCCTTAGGATCCAAATGGATCTCTATGGGAACTACTGCAAAAGGAAAATGCATTTGTGTGACTGGGCAAAACACAGTGGGAGGGTTTGGTGCTCAGTTGAGGATGTGTGGGTTCATTAGTCTCACGAAGGGACAGTTTGGATTCCCCATCAGTTGGGGCAGAAATAAGATTATAGATGCAGATTAAAGTAATATCTGCTGCCTCATGAAGGAAAGGTGAGATTTCAGGTGAAATCTCTTACTTACTGCTCAGACCACAGTAAGAGCAGTGGAGGAGGTCTGGACTGTGCAATAAGAGGCTTAAGGGACTCATGGTCCATTAAGAAAATAGGAGCTTGATAAGGTCTATTGAGCTGGCAAAAATGTGTTTCTTTACAACTCCCCTACCCCAGGCTGGTACACTCATAATTTTCAATAACAATTGTTGTTTATGCTGAAGTTTTCCACGTTTGGTCTTTCTCCAAAACCAAATTTCATTGTCAGGTTTTAGCAGAAGCCCTGCTGGTGCTGCTTGGGTGGGCACATGTAAAGAAGAAGGACCTTTTTAAAACATCTGAATTTTATCAAGCAGTCAGAAAAAAAAAATGACTGAAGTCTGGTACTTGGAATGAATGAAATTATTTGCTAATACCAAGCACAGATGAGCTTTTGCAGAGCAGTAAGAAATAAGTATTGCTTTAACCCATTTGGTTAAGGTCAAGAATGAAGTGACTCAGTGTGCTGGCTGGTTACAGGCATGCTGTTCCTCCATGGAGAACTGATTTGAATATTGAGCTATGGTTCAGTATTGTTGATTTCAACATGTGATGGATAAAGCCCACAATTTAAGAGCAACCTCAATTGTCCAGAGAACTTGCAAGCCCTCCTGGCAGAGTTGTGCAAGACTAGAGGGTTAGTTTGTTTTGTTTTGTTCGTTTTGTTTAATAAGGTTGTAACCTTGCCAAGAAAAGAGACAGACTGCGCATCAGTAAGGATAACTTTTTTCCCAATTTCTGTGCTCTGCTAAGATCATAACAATCTCCAAGAGCAGATCTTTAAGTTTTTGCAAAAAATTGGTTTTGGTAACATGTCTCTTTGGGGTGTTTGCTTACAACACAGCTCGCATTTCTACTACATACTCTTAGATAAATTGGGAATTTTATTTGTGGCTTGCTCTGCAACCTTAGAATAGTAGTTTCACCTTTTTTTCTGCCTCTGAGGGGACAAGAACTGGAAATTATCTGACACCAAATACTGTGTAAAGATAAGAAATTACTGTTGTTATTATAGAAATATGGAACTATGTGAGTTCTACATATACTGCCTTTATTACTGTCATTACTATTATTGAATTAGTAGTTGTGAAAAAGATCTATAATGTAAGAGGAAATAGATGGCAGAAAGGAATAGATTGTTTGACTGAAAAGGAAGAGAAAACAGTTCGACAATTAAGAATCCTCTTTAGGGTCCAGCCCAAGAAGAACATCCAGTAAAATTATATTGGTAGTAATAAAGTGATCTTCCTGGTAGCAAAATTGGAGGTATTCCTTCTATCATTCCTCCTTATTCGTATTATCTACTACCACATATGTAGCAAACCTGTAAGTTCCCTGAGTCAGTTTGTACCCAAAGCGAACATCAGCATCCCTCTTGAAAGCATTCCAGATATAACCAGGGTCGTAAAACAAAACAGAAGGTTGATGGTTTTACTGGGATGCATGTTACAATCAAGTAGTTATCTGATGGATCATCTGCTTTTTATGATCCATGATGAGAAATATAGCTGTCATATGAGGAATAGATTTCTCATCGTAAAACTTACCTCTGTAATTTCAGCACCTGAATAAGTGCTGCCTCAGGTGGTGATTGTGCTAGTAAACATTGTCTGAACAGTGATTTCCCCATCTGTTTCTCCTCCTTCCAACTAAATGCACAGTTTGGCAACAAGTGTGTTTCTGCAGTTCCCTCTCGTTCAGCAGCTACTGCTGTTAAAGATCTCACATGAGGAGGTTCCGGTTGGCTAGCTGCTGATGCAGGAGTTCACCTGGGGAAAGAAAAGCCTTGTATGTAGGTCAGTGTTTCTGTAGATAGCTAGTGAAGCAATCTCTCATGGGAATGTTAACTCTCTCACTGCTGCCATTGCAAGGGGCTGAACTCATGTACCTCATTCAACTCAGGTTTCCAGTGCAAATAGGTGAGAAAAAAGCCCCCAGTTTAAGTAGGTTTTTTTATGTCCGCAATGGTTAGGCAGTTAACTTGGCATTTGGGCTAGATGTCTAAAATTAGAGCTCTCGAACCTCTTGTACCATGTTTATGTACAGCGTATTCTCGATGGGAGAAAACACGATGCACATTGGGGATGTTGATCAGAACACGCAAAAAGTTGCAATGATTTCGCCACTATCCATAGGACTTCTGGTATAAATCAAATGGTTGTTAAAAGCGAGGAAACCTCTTCATCTAATGTGATGACTGAACCACAGGAACAAATTTTCCTCTTGGATTTGTGTTGTGGACCCCCTGTGTTAGGGGGAGGTTATATGTTTCAGCGTGCTGACAAGACACTATTACATACTGTGCTTTATTCACCCCTGTTCCGCCAGCCTCCAATAGCCCTTTGCACCTCTGAATCCCTCTGCCTTTGGCACTTCTGCTGGTGAGATTCCCAGATGGGGGTGTAGTTTAGCTAAAATGGGTCCTTTTCACCAAAAGAATAAATTATTCCTATACTACTGTCTGAAAAGTGTGGATCTGGAGCCAATATAGTGAGCATAAGTTACAATTGACTTTGGAAGTAATAACTTATGCTTTGAGCTTCCTCAGATGTATAGCCAAGGAGCTGTCTGGCTGCATGTGTTTTTACACATCTTTCAGCTAAATTAGAAATCCAAGTGCAAAACCTAATTTGTGGAGATATCTTGGAGATTTGTGACCTTCCCAGAAATACTTTGAGTCCACAAACCAGCCAGAGGGTCTCCTAGTTTCATCTACCCCTCTTTTTTTATTTTTTTTTAGTGCCACATATGGCACATTGCTAAATAGTAAAGAGAGTTTATTATATCTTAATTAATGAATCTGAGTATAATTTGCCACAGTCCTGCCAAGCAAACCCTGTTGAAAAGCTGTTGAAAAGCTGATTAAGTTGGTGAAGGAAGCCAACTTAACTGAACACCCTCTTCAGAGATGTGACCAAAGATTGAAGTATATTCACGTGTCAAAGGCAGAAAAGCTTTAGGAAAGCAGAAGATGGGGATTGCACTGAGCTGAGAAATAGGAAGACAATGGGTGGAGCATTTGAGGAGATGGGCAGGAAGGTAATGGTGAAAAAGGAAGAAAGGTGTAGTAGAAAAACATCAAATGGAAGATTAAAATAACCACAAATTGGAGATACTGAAAATATCCAATGACACTTCATCCAAGGAGAAGCCAAGCTAGATATGCTTCCTATGCTATCTGTTGATACTGAGAAAGAAAGAGCTTAAATCAAGCTCTGAAGCCAAGGAGAGAATCTGCTGTTTAGTGGTCTTTACATCAAAAGGACTAAATCAAGCAGACATATAAAGAGCAAGAATAATGGCACATGGGGACAGTTCATTTCTTCCTACTGTCAAATTTATGAGTTTAGCCTGGTGGGATGCTACCAGCTGTGATGATGAACATTACAAACATGGGCTGTATTTAGCCCACTCAGTCACTTCTTGGCCAGGCTCCTGATGATTTCAGTGGGAGATTGCATGAGAATGTGCAAGTCCCTCCTCCCCAGAAATAGCAATTGTCCCCAAAAATATTCTGTAAGATAGCGTGAGCAGGTGTATTGAATTGCTGTCATACTTTTAGTACACTAGTTAGCACCTCTGATGAGGTCAGTTAAACAATTTCAGTCTTGAATATAGATGTTGAAGCACTTAGGGTTTGTGGAAAGAAGAGCTTCTTTTCAGAGAGATACTGAAATTTGTATGAAAATACATAACTTGAGGCACACACATGAGCAAAAATTACCTAATGAGAACAAGAACCATCTCTAAATGTTCTTTTAATATGTGCATTTGAATGTGTTCAACATTATGAACGTTGCTACACTTATTTTTCTTCTTATGTAGACAGGCATGAGTCTTCCCTACATTGTTCTTTGTCTGATTCATAGCCATGCAAAACACAGACCAAGTGGGAGTAAATCGAGCTGGTTGCACCTTCTAGTTAAATAGGTGAATAACTATCCTGGATGTAAAGCAGCTGAAAGCAGTGCTGCCCTTACAAAACATTTGCATGTCTGCTATCATGAAGGATCACACATTTCACACAGTTCCTACACAGTAAGAATTGCAGATGACAAATGTCCCGTTAGTCATGTAGCTGGTCATTTTTGTATGCAATTACCAGAATTGCATGCCCAGTTCCAGTAACCATGTGCACAAAAATAGGCTACAACAGCCTCCTTAGGGTTGTTAATAACATGGTCCAAAGTCTCAATCTTTATTGTTTTGTTGTTTTATGCTGGTTTTGTAAGAGAACTGAACTAGGAATTAGTTTGGTTGTTGACTATTCAAGTGAAAGGAGGCATACATCTTCATATACTGCTGAGGCTGCAGGACTGCAGAATTTCTGCATTGACCTGCATATGGTTTAAATACTGAATTTGTTATAATGAGCTGATGGGCCAGAAGACAGATACTCCATCAGGTGTCCAGCTGTAGTGCATGGCTCAAATAAAGAACAAGCAGCTTCTGAAATTTTGCATTTAAAATCCTTTAAAATCCATGCATCTCAAACGATCAGTTTCACAGTGAGGCATAAGTCCTTGCCATAAGCGATACAGACTCAGCCTGGAATAGTTGAGGAATACTTAATTGGCATTTATCTTCTTTGCATATCACTGTTCTCATCGGTTCTAGTACGTGGTTTTTTTCCCGCCTGTACAAACCTCTTTGCCTTAAAGGACTCATGAAGGAAATAATTAAAAAGTACACAGAGGAAAACTGTCTGAGCAGAAGGGGCAGAAATCCAAGGTGCTGTAGGGAGTTGCCCCAAACACTCTTTTGGATGATTATTAATTTTTTTCTTACTATTATTTTATGACACTGTTTATGTTTAATTACTCATGTTTTCCTAACCTGTGTGACAGGTATAATTTGAAGAGCAGTAGTAATGATCAAGCTGTGGAAGTGCCAGCTGCTGCCTACGTGCTCAAGCAAGCATAGAGCAGGCAGTGTCAGGAGACAACTGCTCTTGATTAGATCTGAACTTTTTTTTTTTCATGTTGATGAAAATGATCCTTACTGTTATTATTTAAATATAAACTATGCCAAAAGATGCTATGAAAAATGGAAACTCTCTCAGTTCACTGCCTGTATGGAATACTAAGTTCATGGGACTTCACTGCAATATATGTAGTTAAAATATATACTGTTTTGGTTGTAAAAGACACAATTGGTCTATTTGGGTGTTTTTCATCTGAAAATTAAGTCTTTAGAGCAGAAAAGACAATCCAATAAACTCTAAAGTTCTGTTACTCTCAAGTCAATCGTAGGAGCCTGGGGTGGAAAAGCTGAGCAAGCAATGGTAATATTTTTCGTATTGCTAGGATGAGTATTTGATTTTTATGTGAAAGACACTATTAAAAAAAAAAAAAAGGGAAGAAAAAGAAGTGAAACTTTAAACAAATGAGAAATATGTGGTCACCTGCTGTATCAAGGTGCTAATGATCACTCATCCTTGGAGCAGTTTGTTTCTGGGGGGCTGCTCGCTACAAATCAATGGCAAGAACTCATTCAGAGCAAATTGTTTCAGGTGCAATGTGATGTGAATGCCTTTGCTTTTTCATCTGTAGTAAGCTATACATCAGAGGGAAGTGGTGGGATACAGCCTGGATTCTCTTCCTGCGCTTCCCTCACATTCCAAGGTGTTGGTCAAGACCCTAAATCATCCTGCCTCCTAGCTTCATAAAGTGAGAGTGACAGAGCTTTCTTCCCATTGTAATGTCATTACTGTTACTTAATTACATAAAATCCATATCTTCTCTGGTGGTCTTTCATTCTCACTGTAGTGCTGCTGTGAAGAAGTTCTGTTTTGTCTAAGTGGTAATACATCTAGTTGAAGTCTTGCTCAGGTTACAACTGGAATGAAGCTGCCAAGATGTTTATCTAGCTTTCTTCAGCTGCTTTTTAGATTCTCGGTAGATACATGTAAGTTCTGTGATTCATGGCTTTGTGTGTTCATATGTATTGCTCTTACATCGGAATATATCAAAGAAATTAAACCAAGCCATAAGGTTTCATTGGTGACTTGCACTGAAAAGGAGATGAGAGCTGCAGATGAATTCTAACAGAATATTCCAGGAGATGATATTTGACTTTGATAAATTTTCAGAGAAGGGGCTGCAGTTTCTGTGTTTGTGCAATGCATAATGGGACCCTTACCTGGCATCTCTGCCCTGCCAAAACATGAATGAAAAATAGGATAGTTTGTCTGAGGAACAGCTCTGTCTTTCACATTGAAACTTGGCAATAAATGATTCCTGTGTGAGTGGCCTCAAGAGACACTTTCCTTGTAAAGGAATCAAGTGATTGATGAGGCATCTCACATTTTAAACATTATACAGGTGAAAACGTAGGAGTATTCTGAGCCCACGCCTGCTGCTGTGTATGCCTGAACAGTTTGCTTGCTTTTCAATTGTGGAACTAAAGAAGGTTTGGTAAGTAGAGCAGGATCATTAAAAAAGGCTAACTGTTTTCCTTCTGTAATGAAGTTTTTCATGTTTGACTGCTGCAGGGTGAAGTAATGAAGTTGTTTTTGGTAACAGATCCAAAATTCCTTTCTTGTTTAATTGAAAGTATTTAAGAAAAGAAGGTCATTGAAAGGGCAGATTTCAAGAAGTGGTATATGCATTTGGTGATGATTTGGAAAGAAACAGAGCATATTAGCCATGCTTTAGAGCATATATGGAGAATGCACTGCCAAATCTGCAGAATTTTATAGGCAGCTACTGTGAATAGTAATAGCAGTCAATGAATCTGCTTTTTACCCTTACTTACACTGGCACTGTGAGCTTTAGGAGATCTTATTGCTTCTTTAAAACTTATTTCAACATAGTTTCAGCCCTGTCAGCAAGTCTCTGCTGCGTTACCGGTAATACGAATTATCTCCCAGAACCCTGTCATGTTCCACACGAAATCCTGAGTGAAGAGAAAGCTAGCTCTGGTGTGTGATGGAGTACCACTGAAAAAGAAAAAGAAACTAATCTCTGATGACACACAGAGAATACCTGGAAAAACAAATTGAAAAAAATATTCAAGTGAAAAGAACACTATAGTAGAAATGAGGAGAAGAGAACAAAATCTCAGTATGAGATGACATATTTTGAGGATGAAGGAGAAATATGAAAGTAAGGCCAGGCTTAAAATTATGTTTGTGAGCAGGAGATTGATGCTCAAAAGAGAAATGGGACAAGCTTGAATGAAAGACTGGAAGACACATCAAATTAGGAAAGAAACAAAAAGAGATAAATGGGATTTTACAAGTAAATAAATTCACCAAAACATGGGAAAGATTTAAACAACAAAGAAAGTGAGAGAAATTAAATACCGAAGTAAGGGAAGGATGGAAGAAAACAAAATACTGATGTTTAAAAGAAAATAAAATAGTTGTATTAATTTTATTGATTTATTGAAGAGTGTGTGGTGAGTTTAATGTCTGCTCTGAGAGAAAGTGAAAGATGTCATAGGAAAAACTATATTTTTTTTTTCCCAGGCTTTCCTGTGCAGGAAATGTAATAGGAAGTTATTTTTATTAACGAAGATCAGAGAATATGCAACAACAAACTACCAAAAATGGTGTGGAAAATCCGGTTATTTTTCCAGTCAGACCAGAAGAACCTGTGGCCATTGATCAGCAGGATCCTAAGGGTCAGATTATTAAGCAGCAGAATCAGTGAACTGGATGGCAGTTGGAATCTGTGCATCTTTAAACACACACCAACAAACTTCCTTTGCAGTCAAAAAGAAATCTTGAACACCATGTGGCTGATATTTGCAGCCATTTATTTATTGCTTTGTGCTCTGTTTTGTCTATGTAATCAACACAAACAGCAGACTTGTTTGATTTCATTTGCAAATGTGAAACCAATTGATTTTATGGCAATATACTGCTTGCTGAGCAGTATTTTTCCATCAAGACAGTCAGGTTACACCAGTCATCAAAAACTGATGAGCCAGAACAGCAAGAGCCTTGGACAGAGAGATGACGTCTTTGGCAGAATGTTTTGGAATTTGTCAGGGGGAATGCACCCCTCGGTTTAGCATAGCCGTGAGGCTGCGTGTGCTGGGAGGACTTTATCCTTTCAAAAGCTATGACAAGCTGGGCAATTCTCAGCTCACATCCATAACACACTTGAAAGGGACTGCGAGCTGGGGGAATGGGGAGCACAGTGCCTTTATTTGCATCAATAGCATGTGTTTCATCTGTTAAAGAGATAGTCAGCTGTCTACCTTGTCTGGACTTAACCAGTGACCTGTGTTTTATCTTAACAGGTTTGGTTGAACACACATGCAGAGTAAAAGAATGTTTGTTTATGGGCAGGAAATGCATGAGCTTTTTAATGGATAAAGCGTGAGTTTGAAGCACTAAATGTGACGTGCATTGTTGTGTGCTACTACCTGCAAAGGGTTCTTCTTTGTAGTGTCCTACTTGGACTCAAGCACTAAACCTTTCATCAAAGCAAGTCTGATTATTTTGCACATGGTTTTCCTGAAAGGATGTTATGATTTTCTAGATGTTTGGTGGCTGGTGATAAATTAGGCTTTTATGATGTCATGTGAAAGGCCACTGCTTGGACTTCCTTCTCTATCAAGTGCACCGGCGAATACATTTGGGACATACTCAACATCAGAAATTATCCTACCTTGTTTTATTTTAACCCTTTTGTGTACTCTTGCTTGTTTTGCAACTGTGTTCACGCAAGGATAGCTTCACTTTTGCAGACAGGAGCCCCATGGTATCATGTTTTGAGTCCCCTCCATATGGAGAGTTGGAATTTTTTTTCCCTTGGGTAAAAAGACCTCAGTTCTTGAGCTCCCTTTAAGCCTTTCACAGCTTAAACTCTCTCCAGATATTTTGTCTTGAAAAGGGTTTTCAAATCAGATGGGGGTTTTATTGAGAAATTGGAATGCAATGGTGGGGGATAAGGTGATGCATCCCATAAATTAGGTCGGGTTTATGACCGTGTAGAGGGAGGCTGCTCCTACAAAAACAGCCAGCAGTAAAAGGCAGTATGCAACTTTGTCCAGAGAAGTGGCAGCTCCCTTCTTCATCCCCCATACTGCAGGAAGAGAGTATTTTACCACTTCTTTGTGAACAATGAGAAATGACTGAACATCCTCCGTGCTAACTATTATGTACTAGTTAATCCATAGCAGGGAGGCAGACAGGAAGAGAGAAATATCCATCTCCTCTCTGTCCTCTTCCCCCACGTCTTACCACAAGCTTCAGAGGGACAGAGGTTCATGTATCGCTGTAGCAGGTAAGGAATGGAGTGTCATCTCTTCCTGCCCAACTTCAGGGTGGTGAGGTGAGCACTGAACACAGGGCAAAGACAGCAACTGCTGTTATAGGTGATTCAGTTAGAGTTTTTCAATTATATGCTCTTTAGATGAAAAATTCTATTTTGAGTAAATTAATATTTTTACTAGAGCAAATACAACAGCAAACCATTAAAAAAAAATTAATGTCATTTTGATGTTAACATAAATTCCATTATTTTTTCAGAAATGTGAATGTCCATGGGATAGCAAAATCACCACAAACAATGCATCCTGTATGAGAAAAAGAATAACTCTATGAAGAAGAAATATCCTGAGTTTATAGATCTGCATTCATTAAATTGCTGCTTAATTCTCTAAAAGGAGATAGATAAATATCTATAAGTAGAATACAATATAGCTGTCCTAATGTTTACTCTTTTATTGCTTATCATTTGGTATTTGACCAGTGAGGATAACTGAATTTGTTTACATTTCCAGTATAAGTTGCTATAAATGCAATATTTTTTAGTGGAAGAAGAGAAGAAATTAAGTAGGCTTGCAGCATGGATTGCTGGGGTTATCAGTTTTCCTATTCATCTTGACATGTCAGTCAGCAAAGACAACTAACCCCAGGGTCTGTATTCCAATTCCAGTGAAAAAGACATTCATTCCTGTACAATAAACCCAGCTGAAATTAAACAACTTCACAGAGTGATTTCCTGAGCATTACAGAAAATGTGAAGAGTAGGGAGTGATGAGAAAACTAATCAAAGCAGATTTTAAAAAAAAATGAGAATTACATGTAATAATTTTAAAGGTACCATGCCCTCCCCTAAATAATACATACATAAATACATAAGGCACCAAAAAACACATATTATGAGGACATTATTATCTTACTCTTCCCCCCACAAAATGGTTGTCAGAGTGGAGAATAGGTAAAGCAAGAAGAAAACACATTGAATTGCAAGCAAAAGCAGGACTTGAAGGTAGCAGTGAAAAGAAAATAAGCCTGTTCTTTTCCTATACTACAACTGATCTCCATCCGTGTGAAAGAGGTTCATCTCTCACAAGGTCTTGGTTTTTAGTGATGTGCCAGAGACACGTCTGTCCAGGGAGCCAGAAGAAGCATGCTTGTATACAATCTCCCCAAAATCTCTGCTGCAAGAGGAAAATTCACAAATGCTTCTAACCCATGTCATGCAAAATTCACGTTATTCAGCTGCCCAGGTTAGTTTGAAGCACACACAGGTCAGCTCACACATCAGCAGCCAGGCTACAGGGCTGTGGCAGTCAATGGGAGCAGTACCACCTGTAACCAGCATTTGCAAAGAGCATTTCTATTTTGTTGGAAGAGTAGGAAAATCTTACTTTGATAATTATTAGTTAGCATTTTATCAAACATGCTAAAGATTTCAGCTGTGATGTGTGTGTTTGGACAACCTGGTATGACATATCAGAAAGAAAGGGTTTCTGCTGGAGCAAGTCCAGAGGAGGGCTGGAAAGATGGTCAGAGGGCTGGAGCACATGTCCTGTGAAGACAGGCTGAGAGACTGGAGATTGTTCAACCTGGAAAAAAGAAGGCTCCAGGGAGACAACAGAGCAGCCTTCCAGTACCTACAGGGGGCCTACAAGAGAACTGGAGAGGGACTTTGTACAAGAGCATGTAATGAGAGGACAAGGGGGAATGGCTTTAAATTGAAAGAGGGTTTAGATTAGATATTAGGAAGAAATTCTTTACTGTGAGGGTGGTGAGGCACTGGAACAGGTTGCCCAGAGAAGCTGCGGATGCCCCATCCGCGGAAGTGTTCAAGGCCGGGTTAGATGGGGCTTGGAGCAACCATGTCTGGTGGAAGTTACCCATTCTCATGGCAGGGGGGTTGGAACTCAATGATCTTTAAGCTCCTTTCCAACTCAAACATTTCTGTGATTCTGGGATTGTGTCCAGCCCTAGTACCTGAACTACCATAATTATGGTCTGTATATGGCAAATGGATTGGGTTTGATTTTCTTCCTCTCCTCCAGAAGTTCCCCGCTTATTTAGGAGAAGCATTCCTGTGAGCTAGAAATGATCTTGCCATTTGGAATCCTCTGGCGTTTTGCAGGGCCATGAGCTGAGGTTACAATTGCACTTACATCCAAGCTGGGGCACAACTTCCAGGTCTTCCCAGGCATTCAAAATTGGGCCTCAAGGCAAACTATGAGGGAGGGAAGCACCCACCTCTCTGCAGCCAGCTGCAGGAATTTTACTGTTTGCAGCAGCAGGGCTTTTCCTTCTATGGGGGGAGCACCCTTCAGACTGCCTCATGCTTGGCAACCTGAAAAGCAGCTATGGTCCCACTTGCAGCGGGATGCCCTGGCACAGAGCTCCGCCAATCCCTGTGCCGTCCCAGCTCCTGACGAGTGAGCTCAGCTCCAGATCCAAAGCGAGTGAAATTCAGCACTGGCTTCGGGGATATCGGGCTGTAATTCGGGAGGAATTTTATCTGGCTCGAGGGACGGCACTGGCCAAGATGTTTTCTCATGCTTCACTTGGCAAATGGACAGATCTGAGTACTGCTCAGCCCTGTGAGGGGCTCTTGTGCCTGTAGCTCGGCCGGTGCTTGCTCCAGGGCCGAGGTCTCTCCTCGCAGGCTGCAACCCCGCGTCCATGAGCGGGGCACGGCCTCCAGCTCAGCGATTGGGCTCCGGCCACGGGCCCGAAGGCACCTGGGGCCAGCTCCCCCTGCTTTATCTGTGCTGGCGGAGGGGCTGCCAGCACCGGCGCTGAGTGAGCCCATTTCCCCGGAGCGGAGCATTGTTCCCGGCCTCCGGCCGCCGCGTGGCCCCGCTGATGGACAATACCAGCCGTCCCCGACTTCCTGAGCAGACCAGACAGCTTGCTGTTTTCTTCGAGTCTCTTATCACCCCCTGTCATTGAGAGAGAGGTCTGGCTTCGGCTTCGGTTGGGGCTGATAGGCAGCAGCGAAGTGGAAAAGGCACAGGGGAAGGAGGGGAGGGGAGGGGTGGGGGGTGGAAAGGAGCTCCATTACTGTTATTATCGCCCTAATGTTTATTGCTGTTCCGAGTTCATTTGCTTTAACCCTTTGGAAGCCGGTCAAATTAAAGATTATCAAACTGATAAGATAAAGCCGCTGTTCTAACGCCCCTGGTTCCTGGCGGAAAAGTGAAGGTTGTGCTCAGGTTTTATTGACTGTGTGGTTTGTGTTGATGCCTTATTGCTGGAGTAGAGTGGAGTCCCGAGATAAGACCTTACCCTAAAGATGCCCAGCACTCGCAGCCTGCCAAGGTCCATCACACGTACAGGGGCTCAGCGCCACACAGAATCAGTCCTTTCCTCAAATCATTCTTTCCCCTTCCCTTCCCCCTCAACATGGTTTTAGTAAAGATTAAACTTTCTGAATAGGGAGGGGATTTGCATAGGAAAACATGCAAGGGGGAAAAAAAACATTATGCCTCTTATTTTTAATGGCATTTCGTTATATGTGAGCTTCAGCCTATTGGTTGCTTTTGCCTTTCGCCTTTTCCTGTGGTTCTTTGCGAACAATACTGTCTTTCTGCAAAAGACTGCTGACCCAAGAGTGGAAAGCAGTCTGTTCATGCTGCATTAAAACAAATTTAGATCAGGAACCAAATTCACTGGCATTCTTCTATTCCCTTGGTACCCCAACTGCTCCACAACTTTGCTTTTCTAAGAACAGTGGAAAGAAAAAATGAAAACTGAGCGACAACACATTTTGGCTCATCTTAAATTCCTGGAGATGTTTACTGTGCTCCTTGTTAGGCGTGGGCTTCGCTCTTCAATGTGCTTTATCTTCAGTCTCCTCATATTTAGTATGGAGATAGGAGTCTCTTGCTTTATAATTACACTGGGTTTTCATCTCTGTTACTATAGATATTATAACAAACACTACCCTTTGCAAAGAAGCCAAGCCAGTGCTCTCAGTCCCATGGATCTCCAGAAGAACACACAGAGCAGCTCACAGGAGACACAGTGCTCATTACTGTGACTCCTTCTGGGGTTTGATCCAAACTCAGCTGAGCCATGCATGGAATTTTGCACCAGTAAGGCACATGTTTACAGGCTCTACAGCTCTGACTTAGTGAGACCTTTCTACTTTTCTTAACAGAGTGCTCAGGAGAAGTCACAGTAACTGTTTTCCAAGGTTGCATCTGGGTTAAGACACAACATCCCTGGGCCTGGTGGCAGGCGTGGTGGAACACTACGGAATGGGGTGAAAGAACTGCCTAGTGAGCAGTGCGTGCAGTCTCCTGACAAGGCTGTTCTCCAAGCAATAAGCTTCAGCAGATGCACATATACTGTGGGGCTGATGTTACTACTGAGATTTACTACTTGAACCCTTGTTTAAAAATGCTATGTAAAGTGCTTCAAGAAGTACATAAAAGGGGAGACTATTTCATAAGGTAAACCTTAGTATATATATTACTGTGATATAACTTTTTAGTAGAGCCTCTTGTGATAGCATTAAGGGTAATAGGGTAATAGTTTTAAACTTAAAGAGAGTGGATGTAGACAAAATAAAAGGATGGAACTTTTTATGATGAGAGTGGTGAAACACTGAAACAGATTGCCCAGAGAGGTAGAGGATGCCCCATCCCTGGAAACCTTCTCAGTCACGTTGGACGGAGATCTGAGTAACTGACCTTGTTGAAAAGGTCCCTACTTAGTGCAGAAGAGTTGGACTATATGAGCTTAAAGGTGCCTTCCAACCCAAATCATTCTGTGATAATGATGAAAACACAAAACTGCAGTCTAATCAAGTATCTATGTTGTTGCTTTTTTTTTTGTTTAATGGGATAAGTTAAAGCTAAAAGGTGATGGTTTTAAGAAGGTAAAAAGGAAAATAGAACACAAGCGGGGTTTGCAGGAAACTTCGGCCCCTCTATTCCTGAAATCCTTTTTGACAAAACATCTTGAGCAAAAAAAGTGCAAGACTAAATGCTCAAGCCAGAGCCTCCACCAAGCTGGGTAGGTGCTCTTTGCTTATGGGAGCTCTAATGAAACAAATCATCTTCCAAGCAGTCATGCTGATTGCGAACATAACCCTGGCTGCTTTTCAGATGCAGTTAAACTGTTGTGTGCTTAGATCAAGTTTGTTTATTTTTAGAGGTAAAGCCTTGTCTGTGCTTCAGCAAGCGGAGCTGGGCATGATTCCATCACAGGTGTTTTACTGAGGACTTGATCTCTGTTTTATTCTAGTGTAAGAGAGAGCAAAAGCTGGCACTGGGTGCTGGCTTCAATGAAGGCACGTTTGAAAAGGAATCAGCCGAGCTGTAGTAATAAAGGAAGCTTTGGCCTTCTTTCAGGCCATACTATCTCCTTTTTCTTACACTGTCTTGAGGCTTTTAATTTTCAGTTAAAGTTAATTGAATGAGACAGTGATACAATGCACAGTGAAATCAGATCAATCACTGCACAAGACAAAATAGGAGTTGCAATGACACTCAGAACAAGAGCTTGGGAAATGTGATATTTACATTAAAATATTTTAGATTTTTGTCTCATGGTTAAAAAGCCAAATTTAAAAATGCCTTACCGCATTGCATAACAACTTTCTCTCTGCTTATCTGTATGCATTTGTGTGTGTGCATTTGGACAGCAAAATTGAATAATCATAAAAGCAAATTTAGTGATAATAGGGTATTTTCTACACGGTTATACAGCTTCAATTGTAGAAAATGTAAAACAGAAAGACTTACATCATAGGAACTCATTCTGTTCTCGGAGAGGTAGTCATATGACAGTGGGCTGCATCTAAAGCAGCTCAGGAGAATTTTCTTGCTCATATTAAGTGGCAGTGGAGAATTTGACTGCTGTCTTTTCCATCTTCCTTCCCTTTAAATATTTACCTGGATATTGTTTCTGACTCTTAACTTGCAGTTAAAACTTGTCATTACTAGTCACTTACGTTACTTGTTTGCATGGAAAAGAAGGACTTGTTCCTTACAAAACGGATAACTAAAAGCAAAGACTTAATTTTGTGTTCATGATCTGTGTGCTGTAAAAACAGCAGAAAGCCTTAATCAGTGTTTTCAGGGTTATAGACTCTTAGCTCAGTATATAAATCCTCAGAGTTTTCAGGGAGTCAAAGGGCTTTGTTTTCCTGTCAGTGTGTAAAGCACAACGACACAGAAAAAGTAATCCTATAGGAATACAAAACATGAAGTGAAGTCATTTCATCAGATGCTTTTCCATCAGGAACAGGGCTATGGGGTGGTTTATATTCAACAACGAGTGGTTTTCAAGAAACACCCCGCATCTCACCAAACCACCTTCCCCCACCACCTCCCCAAAAAAAAACCCATCCAGGTTTTCTCCAGTGGAATCTCATCTCTTCTTTCTTTGCTTTCTGATCTGATTGTGATTCCAGAAGGTGATGCCCTTAATTGAAAAATTAATACACTTTAATGATGAACATACCAGAGGGGTTTTTTGGATGGTGGTTTTTTTGTGGACTTTTTGGAAGCCTGACAGATGCATCTCTGGTTTCAGTGAAAGACTTAAACAATATAAACAAGCAGTCATTCTGTTCCAAGAGAAGCTTTTAAAAATACTCTTATTTTATTGTAATTACCTTATTGTTTTCATATTATGAGCTACTTGTAGAAGAATACAGGAAACATGACTGCAATACAGTCGTTTAATCAGGAATAGCTTTGTTCCCGTCATCATTTCCATTCAGTGTTGAAACTGGCTAATAAGAATACAATCAAACCTTGAGTTTAGGTGTAATATGGTGTTAATATTATGGTTTCATTTGATCTCTGTGCCTAGTAACTTCTGTAAGTGAACCTTTTTAAAAGTGCCTAGGAGACGTTTTGTCTGTAATGCTATTTTCAAGTAAATTAATAAAGTTGTTTCTCAAAAGGACACAAACTTCTTCATGAGAAGAGAACAAGAGCCACTTAAAATCTTTTAACCCAAGTCAGCTGGGGAATATGATTTATCATATATATTAAATCTTGCATTATTTTCCTGGGTTTTTTTCTCACAGATTATGCCTTAATACCTTTACTGTGTCATTGTTAAAGCTTGTGAACTTTTAAAGGAAGAATATGAGGTTTATTATACCTAGATGGCTTTAATGTACTAGTTGTTTGTACGATCTCTGTGTATAATCCACCACCAAAAATACTTCACTTTTACTGATTCGCAGCCTACCCCCAACCTTATTTTGGCCTACTCAGCAGATGAGTATTTATGTTTTTGAGTAAAGGGCTGGAATTAGGTAAAGTGGGGGTTTTTTTAGATAATCTGTTTTAACAAAAAGCATTTGTCCAAGAAAGTTAAAAGACTGCTCCCAAGCTGTTCAAAAGCAGAATGCAGCTATATACAGTAGGCCATGGTAATTCATTCTGTGCTTCCCAGTCCATTTTTTTAAAACTGGAAGCCGGTATCTTAGATAGGGCTCCGTTTCAAAGTATATTTTTGATATAAAGATTGTGGATGTAAAATTTTACTTACACAGCATTTATAAAAATGAAAATCTAAGTTTTATGATATAACTTTTATGACTTAAAACCAGGTGATATTAAAACACTTCACTTCTAGCTAATGGCTTGCATTGGGACTGACTAAAAGGCTGTTGTTTTTATACTGAAATTATTATTTTATTAAGGATTTCCTTGTTTCCAGACACATACATATTATGTACACACGTATGTAAATTAAACTGAACTCCAGATAAAAGACATACCTCCATGAGCACATTAGAGTCTTAACTAAATTTTATCAAAGTTAGTGGGCGTCTTTCCCATTTCAAACCAGATTTTGCAATCCATATTCACATGACCCTCCAGGGGATCCCTCAAGTTGATGCGGTTTTGCATGACTTGGCCTCAAATGTCTGCTGCAATTTCAGAAAGGCCATTATAGGACTGCAGTAGGAAATCATTTAGTCTAATTTAAGGAAATCATAAGGAAGGCATTTTTTTTATTTTCATATCATTTTGTTCTGATCCATCTATTTACTCTCTTCTGAAGGCAGGATGAAATGTTTTTTAGCCTACAGACTGAACTAGTAAAAATGCTGCCTGGAATAAGTCTCAGCAGACATGTTTGTTACACATCCCCTTCTTCAGTGCAATATTTCCTCTGGTGGATTTCCTGTGCTCCTGGAAGCAAGCTGTTTAGCTTTCTTGTGCACAATTATGAAGAAGAATTTCCTACATTTTACTACACAGGATGAGGTGATTTTGGAAGTTAACATGACCTGAACTACATATGAACAACAGAGAGCATCTGAAAAATGTAGCATGCAGCATTGCAAATTAAAAAAATCTACATTCACAAAATGCTCCTTAGCTCCACCGCAGGTCAAAGAGTGGAAGAGGGAGAAGGAAGGCAGTCGATGCATTTTTCTAGAAAGCCTACTGTGTTACCACCATAAAGTCTAAGTCAAAAGGAGAATTCAGCCTTAGCTTTGTTGTTCTGTAATAAAGCTGGGTTTGTTTGGGTTTCTTTAAACCTAGACAGATATAATTTTAGTAATTATTGCTACAAAGAAACACAGCATGTGAGGAGAGATGATATATTTTATTCAATCAACACATACATTTGGAAAAAGCGAACTATTTAAACACAGTCTTCCAATTTTAAAGAAAGATACAGTCCGTTTTTGCATTCAGTTAGAAATGTGGTTAAAGGAGCTTTTGTCATTGTTAATTTTCTTCCACTATTTTTGATGACTGGTTGTGGGATTGTTTTGGTGTGGTAGCACTTTTAAGGATACTTGAAGAGTGAGGTGAACATGACCAAAGTCTTGGTTTCTGTAATGGTTTAAAAATAATTTCTTTTCATTTATGAGATATTTAGACTTTTGTTTGCATGTGGATACTCAAAATACTCTAGGAAAAAGATATGTAGACATTCGAAAGCTGGATCTTTACCTCTGGTGCATATGTTTATCCATATCCGTAACAGTCTTTCCGCATTTGTCTGTGGTCATGTTTTTATCTGAAAGAGACTAGTTGTCATGTTTGCTCTGTGATTTACATTATTTAAATAAATGGGGGGGAAAGAATTTGAATCAGCTCATTCACTAGCGTGACTAAGATGTACAATAACTTCTTAAAAGTATTCATGTTATACAGCCGTAAGGCTGGAGTTCAAGCCCTCTGTGTACACACAAACAAAGAATAACTCTTTCCTTCTGAAATAGCCTGGTGAAAGGATGCTGCCTCCTGGTGATTTAATAGACATGTGAGCTTCCACTGAAATTGCATCTTGAAGAGAAATAGATTGTCCTTGTAAGAGTCCAGTGGTGGGCCCGGCCCGTGCTCAGCTTACAGGGAAACAGGAGCAATGGGGAGGCCATCAGGGTGGGGAAGGTAACGGTCCTTGCAGCACCTCTCTCTTCTTTTCCACAGGATTTTCTGCAAGGGGACTGTACCAAAGCCAGGCAAAAGCTGAACTGGAAGCCGAGAGTCACGTTTGATGTGAGTGGCCTTTCTGGCATGCTTTGTACCTGCTGGGTGTTCATGTCCTCTGAAAACAATTTGCAGAGAGGGGAAAGGAGGAGGGGGGTACCTCTGTTTGGAATCACCTGGGGACACTGAGAAACCCCATTTTTGGTGCATCTGCATGGATTCTTGCTTTGATGAAAGCAGACACTGTGGCAGCGATGGGCACCCCAGTGCACAGCAGTGCACTGACACTCACCACGGCCTGGGCCAGGGCTGCTGTGGGAAGGGCCCAGCAAAGCCCCATCCTCTTCTTGTTCTGCTGTGGGAGGCCAGGGGGTCTTGTCATGCTCTGGGGCATTCCTGACATGCTGCCCACTTGTCCCTGCACTGGAGCCCTCACCTGTCTCTCTCCCTCCTGCAGGAGCTGGTGAGGGAGATGGTAGATGCTGACGTGGAGCTCATGAGGAACAATCCCAATGCCTAAGCCCTGGGTGGGCCTGGCAGTCATCACAGGACCCATGGCACAGATGCAACCTACGGCCAGCACTGCCATGAGCCACCAGGGAGGGCAGCTGCCCCTCCTTGTGATGGTTTTATTGTTGGCCTGCCTGTCTGTAAAAGACCAGTTTTATTCCTGCAGTCACCCTCTACATCCTCCCAGTGCCTCTTGCCCCATACATCATCCCAGGGTCAGCCCTGCCTGGGCTCTGTCTTCTACTATTAATTGGGGAAGGATCATACTGTACCTGGAAAATGGATCAGTCCACAAACCCACTGATTTAATTTTTAATTAAGACTCATCTAGGACCTCCAGCACATTTTTAGTACTTAATCCCATTTGAGAAACAAAGCATTCCCTGCCCTCCACTCCTCAACCTCCCCTCTCCACATCAGCAGACCTTTGGTGCAAACATGGCCTCACCATACGTCCAGACCTTGCTCCACGGCTTCCCCTCTTCTGCCTTTCCTGAACACTCTTTGTTTTTCTTCCCTGCAGCCTTACCTCCACCCCAGCAGCCCATTTCCAGCACCTGAACTCTGTAAAAGTTTGGATAACTTGATATAACTTGCAGTGAAATCGCCTTTTGACCATGTCGAATTAATTCCTAATTGCTGGAATCGCTTTCAAATCAGTCAGGCCGGGGCTTGTATATGTTTTTCAGATCTTCATTTCAGAGTGTGCACGAGTCACTGAAAGCCTTTTTGTCCAGCACCTTCTCAATCCGGGGAGATTAGGATGTTTTGGTTTTAGACCCGCTCCCCCAAGAATCAACCCATTCCCCATCCACCCTTTTCCTGCTTACTATAATTAAACCTCAGACTGGAGCGTGAACCATTTCAAAAGATGACTTAATAAATAAAAACAAAATAAATAAAAAAGCTTTAAAAAAATAGAAACGTCAAGGTGAGTAAATATTTTTTTGCTTTTTGTGCCAAGGTACCTGGGTTATCCAGAGGTCGTCAAGCCCATACATTTCCCGTTGGTTTAGGATCTTCCACCCACCAATTACTCGCATCATTTTAACTTTATGTCTGGAAGTAAGCAAAGAGCAAGATACACAGGAGGGAGACACACAGGAGATACACTTTCTTGAAGTGCATCTCCTGCTCTTTAATTTCATGTAGGGGAGACCCCCATGTTAAAAGAGGCCAATGGCAGGGGAGAATAGCTGTGCCCAGGAGTGATGCGGGGTGACAGGAGGGGGCTTGAGAGCAGCCTGGGGGAGCCAACAGCGGCATTTGCCGTAGGTGCCGGGGGAAATGGGCGGCGTGGAGGGGCACGGAGTAGAGGGCACTCGGGCAACCAGAGCAGCCGCTTCCTTTGGGGCTGTTCCTTTGAAAGCGCAAATGGAGAAGGGGAAATGTGAGAGCCTGGCCGCTGCTTGAGACCCTTCCTACAGGTGCACAGCATATGAGCCCTTGTAGGGCGGAGAGGAGAGGGAGCAGCGGGGAGAGAAGGATGTCCCTGTTGCACTCCCTCCAAGCATCTCCCCACGTGTGTGAGGCTCTCCAGTCGGCACGCAATTTCTGTGGTACGTCGGGGCTCTTTGGCACAGACCAATGCTGAGTAGGTCGCAAACACTCAGTCCATGGGGAGGCCTGGAGCTCCCAGCAGCATCACACACACATTGCCATTCATGCCTCGTATGTACACCTCCACTCATGGGTATATTTATAAAAAGCCTCCTTGGGTGTTTTTGTCCTTGAACAGGTATGACTCCACAGCTGCACCTTTTTTTTTAATTATTATTATTTTTCTAGAGTAAAATAGCACTAAACCCCCTGCAGTGGGTGCACGCCGTTGCATTAGCTGCGTTCTGCCGAAGCATTCACACCGTGTGGCTCTGCTACACAGCCCCTGCAGGACGCACTTGCCCCCTGTGCCGTGGGCACCCACCCATGTGCGGCCGCACGGCTGCAGCTGCGCTCTGCGGGCTGTCACCGCCACAGCCAAACGGGCCCCCCGTGCCCCGCAGTGCCCCCCCGCCCTGGGGCCGCGGTGAGTGGTGGAGGGGAGTGGGTGAGCTCCGCCTGCCCAGCCACACTGAGGGCTGCCCCCTCCGCAGCGCCTCAGCCAGGCCGTCACAGACTGCTGGTGGCAGGTCTTTGGTGGCGAGCGGAATAATAATAATAATAATTTTTAAAAGTATTACAGGGCTTTTATGACACGGCATTTTTGTATTGCTGTGAATTATTTTTTCGCTTACAGTGATTCACTGAGAGGCTTGCTGGTATATCTGAGTATTAGTCTACAAATCTCTGCCGAGGACCGGGAACTTCGACTTCAGGGTTTTTTCTCTGGCATTTCTCACTGCAGCACACTCCAGAGAAGCATTTTTATTCTCTGGTCTCTCTCTCTATATTGGGGAACAAGTTGGGAAAAGGATGGGAAAGCAAAAACTGATTCTAGACCGAGCAGTCCCCCGCAGTCCCTTGCAGTGGCCTGGTGCTGGGTGTCTTTTTGCTGCCTTTGTAAGGGAAAAAAAAACCTACTGGTCATGAGACAACAAAACACACACTGCCCCTCTGCTTTTCACCATTTGGCAAAGGTCAGAACTGCTTTTCGGTTCCCCCACCACTACCTTCCTGCCTGATTCTTAATTGCTCCTAACGTACCGCTCTTTGACCACGGTATCATGTCTTGAAAACGAAATAAATAATAACTTAAAAGCAAAACCAAACAAACCACTAACAAGCTGTGACTTAGAGAGCTGATATTGTATATGTAGCTAATACACCAGTTACAAACTTATGTTCTCTACATCAGTTTCGTGTGCATATCACGCGTTTTGTGCGTGCAGGTTCAGAAGATGCATCCCCCCTCTGCCCTTCTCAAGTCTCATATGGAGGCACTGCAGCTTCGTTAATGGAAAAGAGCAGGCAGGCCCCAGTCTCTCGCATCTTTCACAAGCTTCCAACCATCCGCAGCAGCAGCACCGAACAAAGCAAAAGACAAGGTGGGTTTAACTTTTCCCGAAACCGCTGCAGCACCGGTGGGGAAAGGCCGGTTGGTGGCTGGGGCCAGACTATTGACACTCTGCACTGTCCGGGGCCGGGAATACGAGTCTGGGACCCTGACCAAGCAGCCTGTTCCACTGCGTCGTGGGAAGCGGAGAGGTTCCCTCTGCGCCGCTGCTGCAGGGAGAAGCAGGATAATAAGGGCAGCCCCGGCTGGTGGGGGCTACCCTGGAGTGCGCCCTGTCGGGAAGAGGGGACTCGAGTGTGCAGGGAGAGAAGAGAGGGCCCAGCTCTCGCCCAGCGGACTGTAGAGGGCTGGGGGCCGGTGGTGAAGGCCGGCGTGGCCCTGCCTGCGGCTCCCTGCCCGGCAGCGCCAGGAATTACGAGCAGCGACGGCCAGGCTCGCTGCTCCGCGCCCGCCGCCTGTCAGCGCCGCCGCCGCCGCCTCAAGTCTCTTAGCCATAATTCAGCCCCTCGCCTCCGCCAGGCGGGCCGGTGCCCTCCCCCCAGAACCTGTCTTGACAGTGGTAAAAGTACCACGAGAGCCCCTCTTTTAATTTTTTTCCTCTTGTCTTGAGGCCTTCCAGGGACCACCGGCTACTCGTGGGCTTTCAGACAGCAAGGAGCGCGGCGGAGGCCTCAGGTGGGGTGGCCCCAGGGGAGCACAAACCCTTGCCACTTCTGCAAGCGGGCAGGGCAGGGGGTCGGCGCTGCCCCAGGGCCCGCCGGAGACACAGCCGGCCCGCCCGCCGCCCTCCTCCCCGGCCCCGGTGCGGAAGGCCGACGAGACAAAGCGACGGGGGTTTCCTCGGGGCCGCGGAGCGAAGCCTCCAGCGCCATCTAAAAATACACGTCGAAGCTCGGAGCGCCAGCCCGAAGGGTAAAAGCGAACGGCGGCTGAAGGCGGGACAGCCCCGCTGCTCGGGCACGAAGACGCCGGCTTGAGGGTGGTGGTGGGAAAAGGCTCTGCGGCCGGCTCCGGTCGCGGTCGGAGACGCGTCGAGTGCTGCAAGGGTATTTAGGAAAAATAAAATTTAGGTGTAAACTGGGGGAATGGAAGAATCTTCCACCACCACCACCACCTCCCTCCGACGTCTTGCTCATAAAGCAGCCACGTCCCCCCGGGCGGACATGAGGGTCACATCCTTTTCCCGCTACTCGCCCGGCCGGGAAGGCGTGCTCGGGGCTGCCCCGGAGCAGCGCGGGGAGAAGGGGACCGGGCGGGGGTCGCCGCCCCTCCCGCCTGTGGGTGGCAGGTTTGCAGGGTTGGGCGGCAAGGGGAGGCCCCCCAGTCGACTCGCAGGGCCGCGCTCCTGCCTCCGCTTGTGACCCCCGTTCACCTCTGATGGTTCGCTGGCGGAGCATTGTCTCCAGACACAACAAAACCAGGACGGAGCCCTGGAGCAGGCAGGGCTCCAACGTTTTGACGGGTGGAAGAAAAACATCAACAGATACTTTGCAATTATTTGGTGATGGGGGCTAAGGAGAGGAGGGAGGGGGAGAGGTCGCTTCGCAGCAGCAGACGCTAATTGCAACCTTTGCTTTGCTAATGAGCTCGCACCAGTGCATTCCGTGCTCCATCACCGTCCCATCCGCCCCCCCCCCTCCCCCGGCGGGGCGCTTGGGGGGGGGGAAATGGCGTCGGGGGAGGGTCGTAAATTTTCTGCAATTCGTTATTCGGTTTTAAATCCATCCCATCCTTGAGAGGCGAGGTTAGAAGCGCTGGCCGCCAGCACTTTCATAAGTCCTCGCTTGGGTAAAACGGCGAGCAGCTCCTCGCTGGCAGGGGTGAGGTGTGTGCGAGCGCCCGTCCCCGGCCCCGGCCGCTGCCTGCGCCCCGTCCTGCGCCGCGGGCAGCCGGGCATGCCCGGCCCGCGGCCACGGAGCTGGCAGAGCGACGTGACCCTCCGCTAGCTTAAAGCTTTAGCCTCACTTCACACAATCGGGCCGGGAAAACGCACATACAGAACACATCCAGAAAAAAGAGTTCCACTAGGAACTCGCATCAAAACGGCACTGAAAATGTATTTATACTGGGCAATCTTGCAAGCACCGACATTGTTTAAACAATTCTCTTCTGCTACGGACGATATTATCAGTACTTTTACTTTATCGTTCAATGGAAAACATTCTTCTTTTTCCTTATTTTAAATATTTATTAAGAAAAAAAAATGGAAGAAATTAAACTCGGCAGCTTAGACGTGCTGGCAACTAAATAAATTCCAGGAACGTTTTGGGAAAAAACGTCTATGGCATTTTTTTCTGATTCGAGCACTTGCCTTCCGAGAGAAGTAGTTGTAGTGATATGACCTGTTTATTCATGGATTCATATAATATATAAATATTCTGAACTCATGAGTGTAATAATTTGCGTTTCTTCTACTGGAGGAAATTCAGCTATTTTAAGAGCTAATGGTCCTAAATGTGTTGGTTTTCCTGGATTCTCCCTAGAGGTGATGGAGGCTGGAAAGGAGGGGAGATTCCAGTTTGAGGGTTTCATTGCTGTTGTTTAAATTCTACTGAACGCAATCTAAAGCAGCTGACCTGAACGTGGGGTGATACACTGCACAACCAAACCCCCTGACACCTAAAGGTCAGGTGAAAGTCTCCAGCAGGTAAGTTGTGGGCCGGCTGCCTGCCCAGCTCACTTGCTCTCTGGCTCACAAATTGTTCCCTTCTGCCCACCCAAGTCGTTTCAAAACAAAATTGCCAAACACCCAATTCTCTTTCAGCTGGAGATCTTGCGAGCTCTCATCGGTAGCTCGGGCTACCTTCCCTCCCCTCACCGTCCCAGTGCTTTTTAACAGCAATTATTTTGTGGCACGCGCATACCAAGGCGCAAGTTACGGGCCTAGAAGGTCACGGAGGTGTATGCAACAGATGCGTTGGCTTGGGGGCGAGGGAGAAATCCCCCCCACCCCCCAAAGACCCTGCCTGCTGAACGGAGGGAGGGAGCCTTTGCCGGCTGCTTCCCCGGCCCGCGCAGCACAAAACACTGATGAAGCAGGCCGGGAAGAAAACAAGTCCCTCGGACCGCAGGGGCTTCCCCGTGGTGCTGTGCTACTGCCTCTTCCCTGAACACCGCGACCCTCTGACAGGCCTGTTCCGCCGAGCCCGACATCCCCCGGCCGTCGGGTGTCAGGCGAACAGCACCTCGCAGCCGCTTACCAAATCTCTGGGCACCAACAGCGTTACCACCGAATACACTCAAGGAATTAGTTCCAAATGACAGCGAGGGCTCCCGCTCCGGCCGAACCGGCCGGAGTATCCTCAGGAGAGCTTGGGCTTACTCCTCCGGCCGTCCAGGCAGGCCTTTTAGAAAAAGGCCTCCTTAGGAAATGAGGGGGTCTCCCACTCTCGTCTCCCAGCCACCCGACAGCTTGCTACCGCTACCTGCACTGCCAGCCCCGGCCTAGGACGAGACCTACCCACTGCCCCAGGTGCGTATGTAAAATTTTAAGGGAGAATGGGGGGGCGCAGCAGTGCTGCGAGGGTTCCCGGTGTCTCCACCGGGGTACGGGGCTGCCGCCCGGCCCCACAACTACCGGGCAAGGAGCCGGCCCTCCCCCGCTCTATGCGGCTATTGTTTCGTTCAATTAGGCTCCGCTTGATAAAAAACAATCGCTCGTTAACCCTCGCCCTCCTCCCTCCCGGCTGGTGTGCTGTGAATGGCGACATCGTCTCCCTTGACCCCCGTCTCCTTTTCTGTCTTTCTGTCCCCTGAAAAATGATTCCGCGAGCTCTGATTGAATTTTATTCCTTCCTGACCTGGCCCGTTTTTATTGCATGGACACCATCAATCTTGACCTAACGCGACGTTTGTTTATTACTTTGGAAAGAAGCGAATGGCTTTATGAGCCCCTGCGTAATTAAACCAGGAGGGCTACGTTCGCCGCAGCACCGCACCACCTTTGGGGCGGATTCACAACAGACAAGACGCCGGCGAGGCGAGGCAGAAGCGAAAAGGGAAAAAAAAAAAAGTAGGGGCAAACATATTCCGGAAGGGTGACTGGCATCCTCCCAGCCCGTGAGCTTGTGACCAAGATACCGAATCGCAACCCGCGCGCGTCCCCGGGAAACTCCGAGCAGCTCCCTTACACCACACTTCAGGCCCGCCAGCCTCTTGAGCAGCTCGCCGCGTAAACCGAAACGCGCCCTCCGCGTTACCCCGGCTGCGCGCCTGGCCGCGCTACCTGTGACCCCGCGCAGTGGCAACTCAGCTTCGGACGCCCTGACGGCGCCCACCACCGTGCTCCTCATCTCCCTTCTCGCCAAACAACAAACAAACAAAATACCCAAACAAACAAAAAAACACCCCAAAAAACAGAAAA